>MU865034.1:0-28566 GCA_033576145.1 Cladorrhinum samala | reverse complement strand
TTTTAAAATATTTTTTTAAATCTAATATTTAACCAAACCACAACCCGTGATACCCCCCCCCCCCCAAAAAAAAAAAAAAAAAAAAAAAAAAAAAAAAAAAAAAGATCTGGAAGAAGAGATAAAGAAGCGGGAACATGGGATCCCAAAAATTGATGGGGAATATTTCTCATTTCGAAGAAAAGGAATACTAGGGATAAAGGCGAATGTGGGGTCAGGGGGGGGGGGGTTTGGGGGGGTCGAGGCGGGCCGGGGTGGGGGGTACCTACGGTAGCCAAGCTTTCTTTTCTCACATCATCACATCATACATTCATTTACCTGTCTCGGTGGGTAAGGTACCTAGCTTCGGATCGCATCCGGCCGGGTTTAAGAAGGGAGTTTGGCTGTTAACGGTTTTTGGCGGTTGGTCACGGTTGTGTGGGGGTTATTTTTTGCGTTATTACCGGGTGAGGGGTCTGTATGTATGTACAGTAGTACCTAGGTGGGCTTACCCGAAAAAAAACAAAAAAAAAAAAAAAAAAAAAAAAAAAGGGTCTACAGGGTTCAGTTCCGGGTGGTTGTTGTTGGTTTTTCGAAGCTGATTAATGAAATTTTAGAACTTTGCAGGAACCGTTATTTTTTTTTTGGGAGGGGAGGGGGGTTGTTGCAGCTTAATGTTTGTGTAAAAGTCTGAGCTGAGACGGAGAGTGGGTTTTGTATGATGTGTGTGGTGCTAGTGGTTTGATGAGCGGAAAGGGGTTTTATTGGCTGAAAAAGGTTTCATAGGTAAAGGTGAGGCAAAACGAGAGTACGTATTGGTAATGAGAGAAGTAAGAAGGGGGGGGGGGGAAATGGAAAAAGGAAGGAGGCAGTATCATGTTCAAAGTTATCTCCCGTTTGCTTAGGTACAGTACCACACATAGTGGATACTAAACCCGCTCCCAGGGTTTTTTTTTTATTGCCGAACGTGTTTTGGAAGGGGAGGAGGTGGTATGGTGGGGGGTGAGATTGGTTCGTGGGGTTTGTATTGTCGTGTTGTACAGGAATACTAAGCGTCGTACAGATAGCTATTCAGAGGAGTGTGGGGAGGGGGCGGGGGGTCTGAACGCAACAATCATCTGCATGATTATTTTTGATGTTACCTTGAGCTTTGGTACCTACCTAGGGTGTGAGCCGGCTATTGCCCCCCCCCCCCCTTTTTTTTTTTTTTTTTTCTGTGGTCTTTCGATCCAGTGGGTTATTTTACGTGTCACTATATCCCAACTCTCTGTGAAAGGTATCTTATTCCATGAGGACTCGAACATTGGTAGGTAGGTAAGGCACGTAGGCAGGTAGGTACTGAAAGTTGTAAGTTTGCTATAGCCACCAAACCATCTCCTGATAAGCGCATGAAATGTAAAAGGGGGGTAGCGACGTCATCACCCCACACTTGTCAGACTTCCCTTGCTTGACGAAGAAGCAGAGATGATATAAGCAATTCAAGTATCGGTTGGTTTGTTCTGTTACTTGACAGTCTTGGCAAAGTTTTGTTGAACCCCAGGACGGCTTTCCCAACTTCCTCCTTCCGAAAAATGACACATTTCTGCGGGTGGGGTCTGTTGTGTGACGGTGTTGTATCGTCCGGGTCACGGCGGCAGGGCAATTAATTAGCAGAAAACTTGAAGGGTTCTCAAAAAAATAATTTTTTTGGCTTAATAACGAAGGTTGTTTGTGGTGTCATTTAGCTTGTGGGGGGTGGTAATCATCGTAAGGTATGTGTATGTATTTTGATTGATTTTGCTTCAAGCAAGATTCATAGGCTTTCTCATTCACCGGATTGTGGTAATTCAGTGACCTCTAATGGCAAGTCTTTTTTTAAATCCATGCTGGACGGCTTTCAAAGCTTAATCTAGAAATGACAGCAACCTCGCTGCTCTCATGCACTCCTGAATCTGGCCTCAATCAGGGCAACAGAGGCCCCCGGCATTGCCTTTGTCCCGAGATATTCCAGCCGGCTGTCCACTGACTTGAACAACATCTCCCAGTGCGAAGACGTTCTCTCAACAGAATTCCAACCAATCATGGAAATGATGTCGATGTTGCTTTGGCACAGTCGGGTTAGTATGGGTAGGAACTAACCCATGGTGTATCCGGGGGAAGGAGGATGCAGGGTGTTGGCAGCCTGAGGGCTCACTTACTAAGACTGCTTATCAGTCCACCTGGTCATGGAAGCATCATCCGGTAGACATTCGACAATGACAATCCGGGACCCGTCTCTGAGTGCCGGGATCAATGCCTTGAGAATTAGGCTCGCGTACTTGTCGGACCCTGCGAAATGTGGTATTAATATCAGCGAGAGTTCAGACGGTCAGATCGCTAGCGGGGATCACGGACAATTATGCAGGATGTATCTGTAAAAGTAAACATCCGCCCCTTTGACAGGCTGTTCCCCAAAGAAATCGTGTGGCATAAACGACACGCGTTCCTTCAGAGAGCCAGGCAGCAGCTTCGCTCCATGTGTCGCTGTCTCGGGCAAATCCTGAACAATGAACTTGACTTTGCTGGTAGAATTGGCGAGCGCAATCGAGACGGAACCGTGTCCTCCTCCAACATCAACCACGAGGCCATTAGCGTGGTCGACCTGCGCCCATTCGTAGCCTCGAACAATGTGGTCGTTGGAAAATCTCCCACCGCGTGACATCCAGCGCATTGCTGCGCCGAATCGTCGAGATCGCTCAGGGGTGGCTTCCAGCTCCTTGTAAAAGGATCTGCTGGTGTTGAAGGCGAGGTTGAACGCCGTCTCGTTGGGCTCTCCTGACGCTGGATACTTTTTCAGCGCGTCGACAAGCTTAGGGGCGGCGGGGAATATTTCCTCGAGGAGAAAGCCCGCGGTATCCATGGCGCCTGGTTCCTCGTGGAGGATACGAGACGCTCCCGAGTGAGCGACGCGGCCGTCGGGCGTCTCGAGAAAGATGCGGTTGATCATGGCGACGCGGACCATGCGCTTCAGAAAAATCTCATCGAAGCCGGTCAGCGCCGCCAGCTCCGAATAAGAGATGCTGCCTACGAGAGGCACATGCTTGGGAATGTTGTAGTGGTAGATGAACTGGAAGTTGGCGAGATCGACCGACTGGTTGAGGAGCTCCCACAAGAGATCTCGCGGCCCCTGGGCGAGTCGCTTGGCGTCTTGGCAAATATCGATGGCTGCCTTCCTGACGTTCTCAATCTCGAGGGGGAGATCGGCAAGCGTCTCACGCTCAAAAGACAGAGGTTCGATTCCATGAGACTGGCTGTAACTGTCCAAGATCTTTGCCTTTTCGAGTAGCTGCTCGGCCAGTCTTGTGAGCGGTGATGTGGTCATGATTGGGGGAGATGCCGTGCCGCTAAAGCTCGGGGTTTACAAGGAAATTAGCTATGGCTTTATGATCTCGAATTAGTGTACTGCTTATGTAGATCGATCTGCCGTACAGCACGCGAACTAAATGCCTAGCATGACCGGCTGAGAGCGGGAGTAAAGCCCGCGTCCCGAGGTCCCGTATCATGAAAACGGCCGAAATTGACCGCCTTAGCTATGCTGTCCGTTCGGCCGGTCACTGCATGATATCCTGCCACCATGAGGTTGGTCCGGGGTGAGACTTCACACCTGGTCATGTCTTGGCGACCCCCACGCTGTGCGCTCATCGTATGGATGCGGGCAAATAGGCTTACGAGAATGGACCGAGGGGGGTTGGTATACGTACAGTACATGCAGTGGAGTTAATGAAGACAGGCTTCCCCGCGGGCCGGATGCGGACCGCTGGTTCCAGATACGCAAGTGATCCTTGAAGGGATCAACCGAGCCACTACACGTTTGCGCAGGGATTCGGGCCCTTGACCTCGGCTGATTACAGGCCAACTTGGAAAACCTGCCGTTGTGTTTCCAGATTGGCGCAAAAGGAGCCGCAGTGCATGTCATCTTAAGCGTGTTTAGGATGTATGTTTCCGAGCCGAAGACCAGAACCAAGGTAACAAATTGGCTATTACAAATGCTTCTCGGGCCCAGCCCCGGAGATATCGGATCGTTCCTTTTGGATTATCTCTAATACCAGATATCAACGGGCGTCTATCGGGCATATAGGACGACTCGAATTTCTGCATGTTTTTGATGCCATATTAATCATTCACAACGACCTCGCATCTTCAATATGGGCTGACAAAAACTGTCTGTAGCGAGACAAGTCCCCCCTGATGTTACAGTCGCGCGTCGCCCCTTGCCACTAGGATAAGTACCTTAAATCCTTCCGACCTATCTCAGCTGACTGCATTTGTTCATGTGGGTTGGATGGAGCTGGCTGGTCTGGGATGAGCAATCCCTAACGCGGATACACGGACGGTGCTGCTCAGTGACGAACGTGTGCCCCAGTTGGTTCATCACGTGTGTAAGCATATCGCTGGCAACTATCAGTTTATTAGCTACTGTCTCTGAAAGTGTGGAGCAAGGGCGTATGGTCTCGCTGGAAGCGCTGCCTGTTGAAAGCGATATAGAAGTTCCCTGGAAGTTCAGTCGCAGTTTTGGTCGATTTCCTTGTCCGGCCACAAAATTCTTTTCAAATTGATTTTCCTGCATCTGCAATGACTGACGTAAAGTTGCGTTCATCGTGTGACTTTTGTCTCAGCACCAAGGTCAAGTGTAGTCAAACAAAACCATCGTGTGCAAGATGCGAGAGGCAGGGTCAGGAGTGTATTTACAGCCAATACCGCCGGATCGGAAGACCCTCGACAAAATCAGCGGCACGAGGAGCGGCACGAGGAGCGACACGAATGACGCGTACCGGGCCTAAAGAGAGCAGCAGATGTGCATGTACTGTGCATCAACATGGAAGCCATCAAGATCAAAATCGAAGAAACACCAACAATGCCGTTATTTCCACAACACCCACCTGCTTACCGACAACAGAAGGCCAGAACACGAATAATGTCGCGGATGCGGGTAGCAACGTCTCGATGGCGTATGCGAATGACTCGGAAAGCATTGAGCCAGGCGTGGCAGTCTCGGCTAACCCTGAGTTGGACTTTGGCATAACCGGAGTGGACTTCAGTACGGTTGCTTGGACTGACCTCGAGTTCGACAACGTGTTCGACATGGGCCCCTTGGGAGACTTCACATCTCGAGCTGAAACAGCGGCTTTGCCCGAGTACAATGACCTGTTTCGACTCTCCTATCAGCCCGAGGACGAGCCGCTCGACACCACTCCACACCTGCACCGCTTGTCCAATGTCGATCTGACCGCCACATCACCGCCACCACCACCACGGCACACTGCATTGAATGCTTGCGGCAGCCGAGAGCCAACAGCAGCAGCACCCGGTTCTCGATGTCTGCTGCAATGCCAGGCCGTTTTGACCAAACACCTCGGCACCATCAACCAATGCCAAGACGACGGCGCCGCCGCCCTGGGCGAGTTATTGAGCATGGACGACCAAGTTCGCAAGTCGTTGAGCAACATCTTGGGGTGTTCCATATGTATGGGAAAGAGCCGGCACGGCCAAACCTTGATGCTCGCGACAATTGTGGTGAGCAATCTTTTATCGTTGTTCGAGGGGAGCTTGGATGCGACGTCCGGGTTCGCGGATGGTTTCAACCAGAGAAGTCGCCGGGATTCGGCGCTCGGCAGCTCTCCGTTGCTCTCGCCGGGTTCCGAGGTGCAGCGATCCTCGAGTTCGTTGACCGACGGCGGCTTGATGCTTGACAAGCTCCAACTCAGCGAGGGCATCAAGTTATCATTCTCCCAACGGCTCGTGAGAATGTATCTGGATCGGCAGGAAGCGGTTATGCGAAGGATCTATCAGAGGTTGTCGGTCGCGGGGACCGCGGACGTAAACACCAAGATTGCGTACGAGCTTCTGGAGGATGTCGGGACAAGAGTCGACAAGCTGCTTGCGTACGTCACGATGATGGGAAGAGCTGACCGTGAGGACTATGAGACTCTGTTATTCTCGAATGGATCTTGGAAGGATTCAGGACATGCTTAAAAAGCATGTATCGAGGAGGATTGTGTAGACTCTGATGTTGTACATACAAACCTCATGATAGTTGAATATGAGAAGCGAGGTGCAATCCCATTGCCGGACGAGGCCCTGCAAATTGAAACGCAATCCAGGGCGCTACGAATTGGATTTTGTACAGCGGAAGCTCTTGCAGCTTGCAGGAAGAGCGTTGTGCTTCCGCTGGCCGGTGAATTTGGAAAATGGATGGTCTTACCTTCCGCTAATTGCCAGAGCATCCAACTTCAGTCCCGGTCCCGTCGTTAGAGGTCGAACCCCGCAATGCCACGTTTGTACGCTAATTGCTGTGAAAAACTCCGGAGTGGTGGGTGGGTTTCCCACCGATGGCATTAGCGGCATGTTTGTTTAAAGTGGAGCACCGCTCGGGCAGCTGGACAGAGCTGGGCAAGATATGGTGGTGCGCAATGGAGACTGTTCACCATACAAAAGGCAAACCAAAAAAAAAGTGTCTCGAATTTTTGTGCATTTCTGGGCCCCACCTTGACCGCCAACATCAAGATCACATCTGACGATAATCATGGCGACATTCCGAAAGGTTGCCTCCCGAGATCATCCTGTCAATCATCGAGTGCGGCTTTGAGGAGCCACCGCGACGCAAGACATATTGGTCAGGGAAAGACGCCCCCCCCCCCCAGCATCGAAGACGTGTCCGAGTACTGCGCTGACCTTGTTGGCTTCTCGCTGGTCGATCGAAGATGCCACGCCCTCGTCACGCCTCGCCTTTTCAGGGTGGGCGCCAGACTTGCTCTTCAGTACGGCATCAAGAAAAACAGCCTCGATATCCTCAACGCGGCGCTGCGGTACGCCGGCGACGAGCCGAAGCGTCTCTTTACCGAGCACCGTACCTACGACACCGTCTTGATCAACGCCGGCGTTCTGGGTGGCCTCGGCGACTTTAATTACTACCGGGAGCACGATAACTACTGGGACTGGAGGGGAAGCATTGTTTCCGACTACAACCATGTACCCGAAACGTTCACCGCGCCGCTCCTCCACCTCGCTTGCGCCGTAAGGTTCAATGACGTCGTGCAACTCTTGTTGGACAACGGGGCAGCCTTGGATTCCAGGTCTGAGTCCTTCTGTACCTGCGGCTACCTCATGGAACATGTTCGCCTGGGCCACGACGGGCGCGAAGAAGAGAACGTGATGTATCCAGACCCCCCCAAGTGGCTGCCCCTTCACCATGCCATTTGCAGTCAACACCCTTCCACGGCCATTCTGCTGTTGAAAAGAGGCGCGCCATTAATCGTCACGGCACCTGGCGATTCCCACATCACCGCCTTACAGGTGAGTTACGTTGTCGATGGCGGGCGCTTGTTGCTGTTAAAGCTTTTGCTAACTCCACATGAAACAGTGCGCCGCCGCTCACGGTGCCGTCGAGGTAGTGTCTTATCTTTTGGACCAGCATGCCAGCAACCCTGAACTTGACATATTGGAACTCGATGCGGATGGTTACAGCGCTGTGCATTACCTCGCTCTGTGTTTTGACAAGAGGTCGGCCATGCGCATTGCGAGGAGGCTCAAAGATGTCGGGCTTAGCATTGATGGCAAGACCAGCTTGCCCCATCGGGGCGGCGGCGCCACGGAGAACGCTCATACTGGACAGGCGCCAGCCCCCAATATCGCCGAGCTCGGCGTTGATTCAGATGAGGAAGAAACGGGGACTGAATCGGACGAGCAAGAATCTGGGACTGATTCGGACGAGGAAGAATCGGATTTCGGTTCAGACGAGGACGAAATGGATCCCCATTGGGCGCAACTTGCGACCGCCGCTCCGGTTACTCTCGCTTGCTACATGGGAAACTTTTCGTGCGCCAGGGCGTTGCTCAAGTTTGGTGCATCAATTCTCGCACCCCAGATTGATGATCATAACTGCCTAGAACTCATATATTTCGCTCCTTTCACTGGCTGGGCTCAGTTTCGGCAAGACGAGGAAGTCTGGGAAAATGAAAGGCTGGCCCTGATGAAAGCCCTCATCGCGGCCGGCCTCCCTGCGGATCGCCCCGGCCTCGATGGCATGACGCCTTTGATGCTTGCAGCCAAACACGGGCTGCAAGAGGAAATTCGGACTCTTATCGACACCTTTGGAGCTCGTGTAGAGCACGTGGATGACTGTGGTAAAACACCTCTCATGTTCGCCTTCGAGGCTGCCGATGAGCAGGCTGTCAAAGCCCTGCTTGAGGCGCACGCCAACCCAAATGCATTGGACCGGTTTGGTCAGGGGCCCATCCATTACGTCCAAGAACCGGCCATGTACAACCAGGCGTTTGACGATTATGAGTTTCAGTTTCGAGAAAGAAGGCTTGCTATCCTTGGCCAGCTACTGAGGTCAGGTGCCAACTGCGGTATCATTGATCGTAAGAAAATGCGGCTCGTCGATCCAAACAACCCAGTCGTGATCGACGAATTTGACCTAGGGGATCTCGCCGCATTTGAGAATACGAAGCTCTACTCAGAGATGGGCCACACCATGATGCCCACATCGCACCGTCCTGACAAAGACGGTGAGGTGTTTTTAGATTTCATCCTTCAAAACGCAACAAGGGTCAATATTAATGAGGATAGCTGGCGCACGGCGTTAAATCATCTTTTCGACGCGCAACAGAAGGCTTACCTCTCCGCACATGGCCCATTCATGCTGGGAAAGTGGGAAAGGCTTTGCAGGAAACTCGCCAACTTTGGCACCAAGCACGGTTATTTGATCGATGACGATCCTGACGGCGACCTTGCCTGCCTCATCCGACGGTATCCAGTGTACTAATGATCCAAACTTTATCCATCTCTTCTTTGCTCTTGGAAAAATCGGTGGAGTACCAACTACCAACGGCTTATTCACACCAAAAGCCATACTCGTGATAGCAATATTCAACACCGGCGATAAAAACAACAAGTATATCTGGAAGCTTCTAGATAAGCATCATTGTCTCGTAAAGGGCTACATTCCCTCCCTTAACAACGCAACATTGCTACACATTGCCTATATGAAACGCTCTGCTGCTGATATCACCAAGCTGCTTTCCTGTTTTGGCTCAGAATAGGATACCAACGCAGTAACCGACACCGGTCTAACGCCGCTAATGATCTTGATGGAGCGCCCAGAACTCCATTCGGATATCTTGGGAATTGCCCAGCAGGTTAGTAGTTTGCAGTGCTCCCTAGCGTTCGGTGGACTGTGAACCTCCATGGCTGATTTTAAAATCAAGCTCCTCGAGCTGGGTGCGGATCCCTACTTCAAGTGGGACGATCCCTTCCAGCAACCCGCGCTCAAACCGATCGGCGACGTCACCAATCTGCTGGAACCGAAGAGCATGAACCGAAGAGCCATATCAAAAGGTGCGCTCGATATGATCGCCCGAAAAGTTTTTTACTTCCATCCTGATCATCGGAGATCCGGAAAATCGGCCCGGATAACGTTGGACTTTCCAAGGCACTCTGTTCTTGAATGGGTAAGCAAATTGCCTTGAAACCGTGCCCCCCTGGGAGGGGGAATCTTGCTGTTTTGTCACGTTGCCCGATACTGAGCAATGACTCTAACATCATCTTTTCGTAGGCTATCCACGTCTACTGCGTAGATTTCTTGAAAATGCTCCTGAAGAAGTTCAGGCCCTCGACCCCGGAGCAGAAAGCTCACGTAGCTTCCTGCGGAAGATTTCTTCTTAGCCGCTTCTGCAGCAACCGTTATCGAGACTTTGAAATCGTGCTGCTACTTCTCCAGCTAGGGGCAGACCCCAACGAACCTGACGCGAAGAATGGCTGGCCCTTCCTGCCCAAAGCGTTCGGAGAGCTGGAACGCATGGCCTTGGGTTTGGATGAGGTACCCCCTGAAAGGTACTCGTACTATCTGACGGAGTTGGGAGCAATGATTGCTTGTATGACGTGCGTTCTGAGGGCTGGGGCTGATCCCGAGCTCCGTCATCAAGATTGCCGGGATGGAAAAAGTTTCATTGACTTTTTGCAAGAGACCTGGAAGGGACCCGATAGGTTTATGAAGTTTGCGTTAAAGACGGCTTTTAGTATTGAAGAGAAAGCCGATGGCGACAACGAGCTCAAGAGGGTGGTTAGGTGTCATTTGCCGAACGATCTGGAGGCGTGGGTTTATGGCGACTGGTCAAGCAAGAGTTCGGTTATCAGGGCTTGGGTCCAGGGATGGAGCAGCGAGTTGTCGGGAGATGTCAAGGAAAAGGTTGTCCCGGGTTGGTTTAGAGCCTGGGACGCCATTAGTCCTCCCGGCCCAGGAGTCAACTGATTTTGGAGCCAAATGCACTACCTAGGTATTTAGGTACCTTGCCACATGTTGACTTGGTACCAGCCACCTTTATCAACGCAAGGTAGTAAATACCCCATTGTTCTTGTTGGGAGGCTACCATACTCACCTCCTTTACGACTTGTTGGTCCACTGGAGACACTTCGATACCGGTTGAGATAACAAGTATGCAGTTCCCTTGCCTTATTATCGCTTCAATCAATTTATTTCTTTGCTTGTCGTTGTGGTTTTTTTGTTGTTCCTGCCGAGTAAAGAAAAAAGTGCGTGACCATTGTACATACGTATACCACTGCATATAAGTCACATTAAACTCAAGTGAATTATGTCGTAACCGTCAATGTATTATTAGAGGCTAAGATGTATTGTCTCCCTGTCTCGTGCAAGCTTCTTGCACGCGGAATAAAAAAAAAAAAGAAAAGAAGGAAAAAATGGACAACCTGCCCGATCCCAAATATTTCCTTCCGAGCTGGAAAGGTATGAAATTTTTTAATTTTTTTCTCTTTATTAAAATTTTCTCCTCCTGCAAATCATTGACTAGGTAGTGAGACAGGTTTACCTCTTTTGATTTTGCTAAACTAAGCTTTAAAGCTTCTTGTTCTTGTTAGCGCCGGTGGCAGTACTTCCACTTCCACTCCCAGCAGCAGCAGGTGTAGTAGTAGAACTTGAAGAAGAAGAAGAAGAAGAAGAAGCCGAGGCGGCCGCGAGCAGCTGCTGCTGCTTCTTCATCTCCGCCACCTTTGCCAGCTCCTCCTCGAGGGACCGGTTGCGCCACTTGAGCCCGTCGATGATGTCGACGTTGGCCGCCTTGACCTCGTTGTACTCCTTGAGCTGCCTGCCGGCCTCCTCGAGCTGCAGGCGGAGGGACAGGATCTCTTGCTCGTGCGCCGCCGCCTCGGCCTCGCGGATCGTCTGCACCTTGGCGAGCTTCTTGAGCAGTTCCTTGTGGTCCTTTTCGTGCTGCTCCAGGGCCGCGGCGGCGGCTGCGACGGGATCGTCGTCGTCGTTGTTGTCGTCATTGTCATCGTGATCATGACGAGGAGCGACCGAGCCCCCCGAGAAAAAAGAGCCGGCCTCTGAGGTCGCCGAGGCTGCCGGCTTCTGCTTGGTGCCGAGGAACTCGTACATGGCGTTTCGGGCCGCCGCTGCCTTGCGGACCAGGTCAATGTCGAAAGGGGGTGGGGCGCCGAAGCTGCTCCGAGGGGACGCATTCTCGGGCTTGATCGGG
This sequence comes from Cladorrhinum samala, assembly GCA_033576145.1. Taxonomy (NCBI): domain Eukaryota; kingdom Fungi; phylum Ascomycota; class Sordariomycetes; order Sordariales; family Podosporaceae; genus Cladorrhinum; species Cladorrhinum samala. The sequence continues at coordinate 17,077 of MU865034.1, read as the reverse complement.
GTGCAGGGTCTGGCTCTGGTTCCTGAGGTCGAGGTTGTCGGTGTCGTCACGGGCACGAGGAGATCATGCAAATCCTTGGGGCCCGAGGTGCCATCGCCGGGCTTCAAGTTCGCGGAGGGGTGGTTGTAGTTGGTGAACTTGGTCGGAGTGGTTGGGGCACCTGACTGGCCATAACCCTGCGAATTTTAATTTTTTTGGGTCAGTAAACAAAATAAATGTGTTTCAGTCATGGCGGGATTAATATGATAGCAAATGGATGGGTAATCTGGTATATGTCTGGGTAGAACGCTGATTACATACCTTTTCTGTATAATTACCAGCTTGAACACCCCAATAATCGTCGTCGCCCCGGCTGTGACCTTTTCCCTTGGCCTGGTTATGGAGCTCAGGAGAGCCCTTGAGGTCCGAGTCCTCTGGGGTGGAAGCCTTGTTCTTCTCCGCCATCTTTGTGTTGGTGTCTTTGGTGAGGTTTTTTCTTTTTTTTTTTACCAGTCGTCTGGTTTTCTTTTACCCAGATGTTTGGGTTTTGCCAGCAAAGCTGGCTTGTTGTTTTTCTTTTACCCTTTGGTAGGGTAGATCACGGTGGGGTGAATTTTCTTTTCGGGAGAAAAAGAAGAACAGAAAGGGCTTGCTTGCAAAATCATCTCCCCGGAAACTGCTCATGAGCAAGAAGGCGCAAATGGCGAAAAGACTGCGAAAATGATGCGAAAAATGGCGAGGAATGGCGAGAAAAGCGGAGCTCAGAACTGGTCCGCATCGTGACCGTGGAGGGTTTTACTTTTGCTTTGACATTTAGGGGACAATACTTTGGTGGAATTCACTCCGCGACTCTGTTCATATGGCATTATGCCGGTAATCTTGTCTTCACTACCTGCGCCTTACAAGACTGGTTGTAAACATGAGTGGCGTGATGTGTTTATCTTTCTTGGAACCGAGTGCAGAGATTCGATTCAGTCCTCCCAGAAGATGTTTGTTGTTCAACTGCCGCCAGGATCTGCATCCAAGGTTTCGTTTTTTCTCATTTTCACAACCTGTGAATGATCCTGTTTGTTGTATCGTTTCATTTTGGGATCATAACCATCACCTAGAACTCCGGATCAAGAACACAACTATTTAAATCGTGTTCGGGAGCCCCTAATAAGCTACCTACAGTTGAAACGACAGTGAAAAGTACCTGTCCTCGAACGTCCGATATGCTTAGAAGTACAATTGCACCAACTACAATCAGTTCTCAACCAAGCGGACATGGAAAAGTTGAGAACACTTTGGGGCCTTTGATGAGTTGTCGTCATGAATGGTCGTCAAAACAAGGTTTAGCGCCCGTTGAGAAACACCGGTGGCGATTCGGAAACCGGCATGGTGGGACCCACACACCTCCCGAAGATGTGGACGAGTTCGGCGTTGATGCCACCCAAGTGCCAAGTAAATAACAGAAAGAAAAGTACAACGCTTGAAGAGGGAGAAAGGAGAGAAAACAGTATGCTACGGGTTGAATGTGATATTATGCCGTGAAAAATGACTGCGTCATGTATTCTTATAATCTTAAGTCACCTGAACAACTTGGAGAGCTCATCCTCTTGAAACTTTGCCACGTATGTTTGAAGTCATCCAAAAAAAAAAAAAAAAAAAAAAAAATATTTAACAGGCAGAATTCCATCCATGGCAGCGTTGGAAACAGAAATGCTGAGAGAAAGTGGGGTAGGTAGTAAAAGTGGGGATAATTCCGGCGTTGGTAAACATCTTGGCATTTCTGGTGAATGCGAGCAAAGTGCGACGACAACAATGTCACAATTGACCTCATCATCCCATCCGATCGAGGGATCCATCAAAGTTACAGACAGAGGGTCCTCACCATGGGCAGAGTTGCGACAGAGTACAGGGAACCCACCTTTCGCGAATTGTGGGCCAGCATACGTTTCAATCTTTTGCTCTGTGTTTTGACGCCAGCCATCCTTCTGTTGCGATTCTTGGTTTCGTCTTCAAAGTCATTTTTTACAATGGCGCCCTCGTTCGGTGGGAATTCCGTAACTTCTTGAGAACATCATGCGACTTCATAAATGTTACTTGGGGCGGCCTGTACGAGAAAGTGAAGCTCCTTCTCGTAAGATTGACGAGGAAGGCAATGGAAGCCAGGGGCACAACACCGCCTGCTTACATACGCAGACAACGGAGGGAAAAGAATATGCCACGATTTGGGCCCAGGAGGGAATTCCAGGAATTTGAATACGCTCCTCTCGTTCGAGACTCCGAGATCCGGCTCTTTGTGATCCCGCCAGCAGAAGAGGGATGGGTTGATCTATTCGATGGGATCGCAGGCAATCTGATCAGGGCTGATCTCTTGACGGAGCCTGAATATGACGCGCTCAGTTACTCCTGGGGATCAGAGAGCGGGGACTACTCGCGTGATTATCAGATCTTGATATCCCCGGGAACACCAGATGAGGGTGTCGTACGGGTCACGCACAACTGCGCCCAGGCTATCACCCGCCTCCGCCTCGAGCGGAAGCCAAGAGCCGTCTGGATCGACGCGATCTGCATAAACCAAAAGGATCCAAGCGAGAGAAGTCACCAGGTTTCCATCATGTCCAACATCTACACGTCTGCACGCCGGGTCGTCGCATACACCGGCCGCGGCAGCGCCCAGACGGACCAATTATTCGACTACCTCAACTCTGTCGACGAGAAGACGATCAACGCTCCCACACCCCCGATGCCCTCGCCAACAAACTGGCTAACCGCCCTCGAATCAGAAATTAAACAGCCCGGCACCTGGCTAAGACGGAAACTTGAGTCTTCTTTCGTCTTCCGCCATCGTCCTGACGTTTACCCACAGCAAATCATACCGGACGACATACCCCAGCTGGCACTCGCCTTCTTTAACCTGCGCTACTTCACCCGCGTGTGGACCCTGCAAGAAACTCTCCTGCCGTCCCTCGACCAGACCGTTCTCATCTGCGGCGACAAAACCACCTCTGCCGCGCGAGCTCTGCACGTTTTGTCAATCTTCCAATCAACATCATCCCCTCCGAACCATACCTCAGCTTCCCAAACCGAAAACGGCAACAACGAGGACAAAGACCCGCAATTCGCAGCGTACACAGCAGCAAACCGCAGGCTCCTCCTCCTCCTCCTCCTCCTCCGCGCTTCCGCTCCTCCTCGTGAGCGTCGAAACAAAACCAACTACATCCTCGACCCCTCTTCCGCAACGCTGCCCGGGCTGGGCTCCACACATAGGAATCCGCTACCCATCCTGCCTTACCGTCCCGCATACCCGACCCCGGACCTCGGAAGAATCTACACGCTGATCCGTCACCGAGCCGGATCCGCCGCAGCCGGCGCTTGTTTAAAAAGCGGCTCTGGTGCAACTACGGCTCCAGCTCCGAGCCCGGCACCCCGATCCCACCTACTCGACATCCTGCTCGCGACCCGTCACCGCGGGGCCTCGGACCCGCGCGACAGGATCTACGGCGTGCTGAGCATCGCTTGGGGGATGGATAGCCCGTACCGCAGGCGTTATCATCATCATCATCATCATCATCATCATCCCGATGCAGACTTTTACTCGGTCGACTACTCCCTCCGGTCCGAAGAGGTTTACGCCCGCTACTCGGAGATGTTTATACGGCACTACGGCGTGGGGCTCTGGTTGGGCTTGCTTGCTTGGCGTGATGATGACGCACCTGAGGAACTTGAAACGCTTGAGTCGGGATCGTCAGCTGGACCGCGCAGAGGCGGTCGTGATCTGTCATTCCACGTGGATAGGGAGGATGATGATGATGATGAACAAATAGAATCGAGGTACCTGCCTAGCTGGGCGGCCGAATGGGGTGAGAAAATTCCTTTTTCTAGGTTTGGGAGGAATCAGGATGAGCTCTCAGACAGTAACGGAGAGTTTGCGGTTTGGTTCAGGGGAAGGTGGAGGAAGTGCAGGAGTCGGTGGGTTAACGAGTGGGTTATGAGGGATGCGGATGCAGGGGAGGAAAAGTTCCCGGCTGCGATGAGGAATGTTGAAGGGGATAACCCGGAGACACAGCGGGTGAGGTTTGACGATTTTCGGGAACCTGGGGGGAGGACGAGGAGGGTTATGGTCTTGGAAGGGAGGAGGAGGGTTAAACAGGGATGGGTGGTTAGGGATGTGTATGGAGTTAGGGCCCAAAGAGACGAAGATGATGAGGAAGATGTGAAGGAGAATGAGCCCGTGGAGGAAATCAGCGGGGAAAGGGGAGACCAGGTTTTTGTCGAGATGTATCCTGGATTTGTGGCCATATTGAAGAGGGAAGAGAAAAGTGCGAATTATGTGTTTGTGCAAGCCGCTGCGCATGGGAGGACAAAGCATGAGGCAAAAGAGTTAGCCGAGATGTGGGGGAGAGTGGTTTTTGATGGAGCAGGGTGGGAGGGAGCATACTCGGACGAGTATCTCGGTGAGGTCGAGACGTTTAGGATTTTGTGAAGAGAGAATATTTTGGATACAACTTTTGCCAAATCAGTGTCAAGGTTGACAAGTCACACGAGATATGATTCTGGATGATGCAATAATTGATGATAGCATTTAATTATTCAGGTAGCTACTACAAAGATGACAAGAATGCGGTTTAGACCCTGGGGAGACCCTCACCAAAGTGAGAAAGGAGGTCCTTCTTGTTGTTTTTGTTGTTGTCATTGTTGCTGACGAGGTCCACCAAGACGATACGGTCAATGTCAAGGAAAGCGTCAGCAACGCTGTGGACGGCAAACCCGATCTGAAGAGCGCTCGGGGGCTGCTTGTTAAGGCAGCTCTCGAGCCTCTCGAGCTTACCCTCCAGGACGTTTGCGGCCTTGCTAACGGCGTACTGCTCCGGGGGGGCGGTGGAGCTCCAGTCCACACTGTTCACGGTAGTCTGTATGCGGAGCTGAAGAGAACGCAGGGTGCTAAGAGCTTCGTTGAGGCTGTCCATAAGCTTTCCCCCATCGCTGTTCTCGGCAGAGCGGCCACTGGCAGCAACGCAGGAGGAAACTTGGGAAATTGTGTCGGAGAGCTGCTTGTGGAGCTGCTCGAAGCGCGCAGTGATTTGGGCCATTTTCGATGAATTATACCACGTGTTATGTTACACAAGATAGGATATATATATATAAGTAGAAAATGCCAAATCTTGTTGTCTGAACTTGTCTTGGTCCAGGCGGAACCTTGTGATGGATCAGGAACGGGAACTACTCATTCCTTTTTATACTCAAATTGCATTTTTTTCCATCCTTGTTCCATTTTCCCATCAATGTCCTTCTTCTATGAACTAATTACTAGAATAGCAAACCAACAAAGACATCCACCATCACGTCTTTGTTGGGCTTGTTGGAGTCGTGAGCGGGCCAGATATGTACCTAAGCAGGTCAATGAAGTTCGCACAAAGGGCCCCTGTAAGCGAGAGCGGCAGATTGGATCAAATCCAGTTTGGGAAAGAGGCCAGCAAGTTCTACTAGGACCATGACGACGAAGAACAAGCGAGAGCGAGGGTCGATGGGAAGTGGAGGAACAATAAGAAAAAAAAAGGAAAAGAAAAAAAAAGACCGAGCCGCAGAGGAGAGAATTGCAAACAAAACATGCAGCGGATAATTAGGTAGGTACTCTGCACATTTCGATGATGTGGAACTCTGTTTTCCTCCAGGTGGAGTGTTGTTGATACGAGTTCAACCCCAGATCGCTGCATGATGCGGCGGGAAGGAAGATCATGATCGGTTACACTACACCTGCCCCAGTGCCCGGAATCAAATCGCCCGGATTTCAATCACACCAAGGAAGATTGGCCAGGCTGGCAAGGGCTGAAATTGGTTCGGGACGAAATGGTGTCGTCATTAATAGGGATACCGACCGCCGAAGAGTGGAGCTTCCAGGCACCACCGTCTCTACTTATAATAAAGCTCGTCGAAAAAAAAATCAAAACATGCCAAACGAAATCCGTTCAGACTTTGGACCGATCCCCCGCCTCACAATCGCAAGCCTGCAGAATCTCGTGGTAAAAAATGACCCTTTCTCTTCTTTATTCCCGCCAGGCTGCCAGATCAATTGCAAAAAAGCTGGCCCCGACGCAGACGAGACTGCTTGCAAGTGGTGACGTCACCACTCTACAACCGTCCTCATCACGGGTCACTTATAACAACATCCAACCCCCAAACCGACGCTTTATCCATTCCTCCAGTTCAACGTCTCCGCGGCAATCCACAAAGGCGCCGCAGCAGTTTTCACCTTTTCAGCACCGCTCCAGAATGCTCTCGACCAAGCCCCTGAGCCCTGACAACTCCAACATGGCGTCCGTCACCCCTACCCCTTCGGACCCTCAGCAGTTCATGCACACAACCGGTGCCTCTGACGCGGTCTGGACTCACCTGCACCCGTACTCGGCCAACCCTACATTTCCCTCCCTCTCCAAGGATCTCTCGACCGACATCTGCATCATCGGCGCCGGCATTTCGGGCATTCAAACTGCATACGAGCTCGTCCGCCGGGGCAAGCAGGTCGTCATGCTGGAGGCCCGCGAGGTCCTCTCGGGAGAGTCGGGCCGCACCTCGGGACATCTCAACAACGACCTCGACGACGGGTACATAGAGATCTCCAAGAAGCACGGCGAGAAGGGCGCCAAGCTCGCCGCCGAGAGCCACGCCTGGGCCAGGGACAGGATCGGCGAGATCTCAAAGGAGCTGGGCATCGAGTGCGAGTACAGAAAGCTCCCGGCGTACGATGTCAGCCAGTACCCCAGGGGGACAAAGGAATGGCAGGACGAGGAGAAGGAGCTGAAGGAGGAGGCCGACCTCCAGGCGAAGCTCGGCATCGAGTCGCACTATGATCCCAACCTGACGGTCAAGGGCTGGACGGGCAAGATTGATCAGCGCGGCGGCATGGTTGTCGGCAACCAGGCGACCTTCCATCCGACCAAGTACCTGGCCGGCGTTTTGAAGTGGCTGAAGGAGCAGCCCAACTTCCAGTGCTACACTGGGACCAGGGTCATGGACGTTCACGAGAAGGGCATCGAAGTGCTGGGGCTGGGACACAAGAGCGTCGAGATCAAGACAGAGGCGGGGCACACGGTCAAGGCCGAATACGCCGTCGAGGCAACCGCCATTCCCTTGCAGAAGCTTTCCATCATCACCGAGCTCGAGTACTACAGGAGCTACTGCATTGCTATCCGCGTGCCAAAGGGCAGCGTCGAGGATTGCTTGCTTTACGACAACGCCGAGGAGTACAAGTATGTCCGGCTGACGGCCTGCGATGAAAAGGACGACTACATGGTTGTCGGGGGTTGCGATCACAAGGTCGGGCAGGAGGAAACCACGACGCGATACGGCGAGCTGGAGCAGTGGACGAGGGAACGCTTTCCCCAAGCCGGCAAGGTCGATTACGCCTGGAGCGGTCAGATCTTTGAGCCGGTCGATTACATGGCCTTCATTGGCAAGAACCAGGGCTGCAACAAGATCTACATCATCACCGGTGATTCGGGCGACGGGCTGACTCACGGCACTCTGGCCGGCAGGCTGATCGCCGACGAGATTGACGGTGTTCCAAACGAGTGGGAATCGCTGTACAACCCCAAGAGAGTCGGCAGCATCGTCAAGGTCCTTCCCAGCCTGGTGTCTCACGATTTGCAGATCAACACGCAGTACAAGAGGTTTTTGCAGACTGATATCACAGACATCGAGGACCTCAAGCCGGGCTGCGGAGGAGTCTTGAATACCAACCCGGTAAGTCTACTAGTCTAGATACTACTTTCTTACATAACAAATCCTTAAGGCTTTGTATGACTTGCAAACAACAAATCCAGCAGGTTGACTAATGTTGTTTTTGTTTTCCCTTCTGCAATAGGCCACCCAGAAACCTGTGGCGGTTTACAAGGACGACAACGGCAAGGTGCACAAGTACAGCGCCATCTGCCCTCACCTCAAGGGCGTCGTCTGCTGGAACGCCGCCGAGAAGAGCTTCGACTGCCCCGTCCACGGCAGCCGATTCAGCAAGGAAGGAATTTGCGTCGACGGACCCGCCAAGGCTAACCTGTCGCCATTTGACGAGGCCGCCGAGAAGGCGCAGCAGGGCATGACTGCCTGGGCTGAGTGATTACCGGGACTTGACGTGAGGGGAAAAGAAGAAAAGGGGAGCGAGCTATCAGGCAATAATTCATTAATTACTTTTGGTATCATCAGATACACAACACGTATCTTTTCAATGTTAATATGTTCTATCAGAACCGTAAAAATGTTTTTAATATTCTAAAGTGATCAAGGATTGCTTTTTTTTGGCATGTCGGAAGAGGCTTTGCATTCTTCAAAACAACCTTTATCAGTGGCTCTCTCTCTCTCTCTCTCTCTCTCTCCGTCTTCTCTATCAAGGGGCATTTTACCAAGTACACTATTGGGTGAAACAGAGTGGAAATCATGCATCAAGAATGTGATTAACGCATCGTTTATATTTTTGAAGTCTTACTTCTCTCTCTCTCTCTCCTTCTCCTTCTCTATTCTTCCACTTCGCTCTCAGTTTAGCAAGGACTAAATGTTTTGCATCTTGTAATCTTTTTTTCGCCATAGAATTATGACCCGCTATCTAGAGGGTTTAAAAAAAACTAGATAGATGGTGAGGCGTCAACAACAGATATACAGAAAATAAAGAAAAAGAATACCCAGACCTTTTCATCGTGTCTTTCAAAAGAAACTAAACCCGGTTTTGGGTTGTGTCTGGTGATCTGATTTGCTTTGGTAATAAACCTTAAAACAAAAGAAAACAAAAGAAAACAAACCCCCCCCCCCCCTCCATTATTTGGCGCGCTCAGATCCCTCACACATCAATCAGTGTTCAAATGAAGATCCAGCCATCTGCGCACCTCCACGACGCTCCTCCAATTTCTTACGGGCCGCCTTCTCCAGTCGACCCAATTCCGCGATCCACGGCTTGTTCGCCTCGGGGCACGCCCAAGCCTGCCAGTTGGAGAACCATCCAGTCCCCCGCCATTCATGTAGCCCCTCAGGCGCGTTCTTGTATGAATCCATCACCTTGATGGCTTCGCTCTGGACAAGGCGATCTCGGTCCCAAAAGCAATATCCCCACCGTCTGCACTGCTTTCTATCGCCGTTCAGCGTCTGCGAGTGCAGGTGCCCTTCGCTTGTCAGGAGATCCCAGCCCGGCGGATCGAGCTTGGGGTCGGCGGGAAGATAGTTTGCTGCCTTCAAGGTGAACTCCATTTCGAATTCCAGCACACACCAGTAATTAGCGCACGAGTCAAGTTCCCAGCACTTCCTGAACAGACTGTGGTCAATATGGTTTCCCGGCGGTGTTTTGCTGGGTGTGGTGGCAGCCATCAGTCTCGAGTGGAATCGGAGGGGATCGTAGTCGAACTGCTTGAGCACGAATCGGATGGCGCTTCTCTTGGTGCGAGCGCAGGATTTATTGGCCGGGAAGTCTAATATTTATTTTTTTGTCAGTTATCTAAACTGAGCTTGGGGTGGGGTTTCTTCCCGCTGAGTCTTGAGAAGTAGGCAGAGTGAGTCCAGAGGACAACTTACAGTGCATATGAAGAACCCTCAGGTACATATCAGGGTCAATTTTCTTCAATTGAGCTTCGAGAAGGTCGAATGACTCGGCGGTTGAAGGGAGAGCAAGCAGCGTGTTTTGGATAGTGTCTCTGATGAACATCTCGAACGCCATGACCGATTCTAATTGAGTGGCAATCGGGAACTGTTAGTGCTGACGATCAAATAATATCTTGATCAGCTTCGTTTGGGATACGGAAAGGCTTACCGACTTCAGGTGCCCGGTGTCCTGCGTTCAGGGTTGCGTCGATTGTCGGTCTAGGCTGGCGGACGATGTCCGACTTTTTCTCAAGCACGGAACGGTACTGAAAGTTATATACCACTCGGGTTAGGAACCGCTTCTCAGATGCTGACAACGGTCGCTCCTCAAAACCAAGTCCATGATCCGACAGAAGCGGCTCGTGATCAGCATTCGCGTTGCTCGGCCAGTCCTTCCAGGCGATAACCTCTTTCATTGGCTGCCGGTCCTCATTTACGAGGTCACTGAGGTTTTCGTCCTCGTCGTTCCCGTCGTCGATTTCGCAGAGGTCCTTATCGGCGGCAAGCACCCGACCGGCATGGGCCATCCGAAATTCGTAATCACAAAACCGGCAAAACTCCTGAATGACGGGCTCAACGATCTCGAGGTGGAAGCGAACCATCGACTCGATTTGCTCGTCGCTGATTGTTGATTTTGAAAGATGGCGGTGAGTTTGCTCGGTGCATTCTCGCTTGATATTTACAATGTCTGCGCGAATCGCTTCTGTCTCGGGATCATTAAGAAGGTATCCCATCTCTCTGGGCTTTGGAATTCCCATTTGGTCCAGGAAGTGGCACGCAGCTGCTTTTGAGATTGTTTCAGCACCCCCAAGAGAGTTTTTGAGCGCGCAGCGTCGCAGTGTCTGACGGTCAGCGAGGTACTGCTGGAGGAAAATGGGTGAAGCTCGGCAAAGCGCATGTTGGCCCACCAAGTCGAGGGCCTTGAGCACCTCGACCCGCAACTCGGGAGCGAGCCGCTCGAGATGGCTCTTCGACATGGCTGGTGTTGATAAGATTATTGTGGCGGGGACTCTAGGTCTCGGCGGGCGGGTTGACTTTGGTTCAAGTAGTAATTTCTAATTGAGGGTCGACTGGTTCCAGCTGCGGGGTGAAAATTTGCACGGGGAAATTTTTTTGAGAGACACACGGCCAAAGACCAGTCTCCAGGAAGGCACGATGGAGAGTGGGCCGAGCGTTGTAAACGGGAACCACACACCTGGCTGCAGTCAAGGTTGTTGCCTCTGGCTTTCACATCTTGGTCAGCTGCTGGCACTCGGGCTTTCGTCCTTATCAGGCTTGCCAGAACGATACCTACCCACCTATCGCTTGATAACATTCCTCTTTCATCCTGGAATTCTCCCGCAGTTTTGGGATGCCTACACGTCAGCTTCGGGCCGCTGGATATACACTACAATAGGCTCCATGTCTGATTACAATGGCTGCCTCTATGACTTGTCACTATTGCTGCGTGCCCGCCGGCTGTTATACCTTGTTCCTCACAACAACCACAGTCTCCGATACGGGCTGTCTGTAGCCTAGGCATCACTGGTGCTTGAAATAAACAAATGTATATGTAGAGTTTTATTCCATCAGGCTCTGAGTGCCGCATTTCTTCCTCATTCCTCGTGCTCATCCAGCTCTTGTTCAAGGCCGTTTCCAGATCGTCATCTCAAACCACTTCGCTTTCTTGGTTTTCACAAGAGTCTTTGGTGACATGATTAGAAGAACAGGTTAATAGTGTAACCCTTGTAAGTCCCTTTGCGTTTGAAAATAACAAGCGGATCCCTGTAAAGAAAAATCTAGGTCAAGCCAAGTCCTTTGGGGTATCTCTTATTCGACGCCACAATGGCTTTCGCTCAAAAAATGGCCAAAAGGGTAAAGGGGCGTAATTAGAATGTCGTTGGGTTTAGGTTGTCCATCTCCCATCACCAATGACGGAGATCCCCACTTAGTCTAGTCGGCTTGGTTGGGGTTACAGCGTTGCACTCAAGTCCATCAGCAAGGACATGATTATCCCACCAAGTCATTTGACAAATGCAGCGAGATCATCATGTTCAAATTAATCACCACCACCGAGATGATTGATTGATCGATTCGATTGATTCAAAAGTGTTACCTCAATCTGACTCTGGTGTTTGTCGGCGGGACCCCCACCCGCTCCGACCTTCTCTCTTGCAGTGGAGATACAATAGTCGGAGATCGGAATGCCGGAGTCCGTCAAGGTCACCGCGTCACACAACGAACCGCCAAACTCCGATAAGCGCAGCAGTCAACAGCCCGGTTCCCTTGCCAGGTTATTCTTTTTTGGAAGGAAAAAGTAAAAAACATAAAGAGAGGAAAAAAAAAAAAAAATTGGGAGAGGAAAAACGAAAGAGCGAGAGTACAGGCGATCATACTTTAAAGTTTTAACGGCCTTCAACTCGTTGGACCAAAATCAGTAAGACTGTCCAGGACAAGTGCTATCTAGGTATCTAGCACCGCCAAGACTTTGGGCGGTTTCAGAGGACATCTACTGATTAAGTACCTAATTACTGAGACAGACAACATTTGATTTGGAACACTGAGACTCCAAACCCCACTTCAAGAAAACTCCGGTTCCGGGAATTCTGGCATTCTTATATCATTTGCTTTTTTTTCCTTCCCTCACTCTCTCTTTTCACCCTCATCCTCCGAAGTAGCAATCATTGATACTTGCCACCTTTCACCCTTTCACCCTATAAACAAGAATAATTTTTAAAAATGGCCGCCAATCTCGATGCCGCCTCCCTCTTCTCCGTCTCCGGGATGGTCGCCGTCATCACAGGCGGTGGCACCGGTGAGTTTCTCGATAACAGACTTCGGTGATCCCCTTACCTCTGACAATATTTATTTTTATTTCCCCCAGGTATCGGCCTCATCATGGCACGCGCCGTAAGTCTTCACTTCCACCCGTCTCATCCGAACGCTTCTTAATCCCCCCACCCCCCCCCCCTTTTTTTTTATTGGGGGGTTTGGGGGGTTTGGGGGGTTTGGGGGGGCCTACGCCCGGATAATACAAGTAAAACTTTGATGAATCTGCTAATACCCGGCCCACCAAAAAAAAGCTAGCAGCCAACGGCGCATCAAAAGTTTACCTCCTGGGCCGCCGACTCGAGGTCCTCCAAACAGCAGCCAAGGAGCACCCCTCAATCTTTGTGCCGATCCAGTGCGACGTCACCTCGGTCTCTTCCCTCCAGGCTGCGGTGGACACCGTCACCTCCCAGACTGGCTTCATCAACCTGCTCGTGGCCAACTCCGGAGTCCCGGGACCGACTGCCGGCTACGACCCTTCCAAGCCCGTCTCCGAGATACGCAAGGCCATCTTCACCCAGGAGACGATGGACGCCATGACGCAGGCCCTGCACGTCAACGTGTCCGGAGCCTTCTACACCATGATTGCGTTCCTGGAGCTGCTGGAGGCCGGCAACAAGAACGCGCTCAAGGGGGGGTTCGGCAAGCCCGACAGGGAAGGGAGCGACGTGCAGAGCGTGCAGAGCCAGGTGATTGTCACCAGCAGCGTCGCCGCGTTCAGCCGGTCGCCGGCCAGCAGGCCCGCCTATGCCTCGAGCAAGGCTGGGATTATGCATCTGACGAAGCAGGCGAGCTCGAGCCTGGCGAGGTACGGCATCAGAGCTAATGCGCTGGCTCCAGGATGTGAGTTTTTTTTTATTCCTAATTAGTTTTAAATAAAAAAAATAAAAAAAAAAGTAGAGGAAACTGACCGTGAGAAATCATCCGTGCTAGTGTTTCCGAGCGAGTTGGCGAGTGGAATGATCGGGTCGAGGGATCCCGGAACGGAGGGCTACCATGATCCCAACTTCATCCCAGCCAGAAGGTTTGGCGGAGATGAGGAAATGGCGGGCCTGGTCTTGTACTTGGCCGGACGGCCTGGAGCGTATTGCAATGGGTCCGTGTTCGTTGCTGATGGAGGCCGGCTGTCGGTCATGCTAAGCAGCTACTAAATTCGTCAGCTAGCTGGTTTCTTTTGGTTTTCTTTTTGGCTTACCCTCTCATTATCACCACTATTCGTCTTCTTTGAGAGCTGATATAGGGCATACATTATTTTGATTACTATTTAAATAATCAATGCGGACTGACTAAGCCCCCAATGTCTTCAAATCGTTGTTATAAACCCTTAGAAGCCATTCAGCAGAACACCTAAAGTGGGAATGTGAAACACAATGCGACCATTTTATGTTGGCTGACTCCGTCGAATTGAATCTTGCAGGTCAAATCAAGTAATGTTCTTGCCGCCTTACTCTTTACACCGTGGCGGTTGTTGAAGCAGAGTCTTTTGAAAATGGAAGGACGCCCGCTCCATCATGGTTCGCAGTGTTGGAATGGCACTAACTTTTACTGATAACTCTCGCAGGAGTCATGTGATGATTTGATTTCGTACAGCATACTAAGCTACCCCTTCAACACCATTCCACAAGCTCGACGAAAGCCCCGAGTGCATCATCACTCTCTCACTCAGGGTTATGACGCGACGTCTAGTAGTCGTCATCGGCACCGTAATCTTCATTACCATCATCATAACGGGTGGAGGTTGCGCCATTCGGTGAATGGTTCATATTTTCGTGGACTTGGCTCCATTTAACATTGGTGATGGAGAAATGATCAACGTTCAGCTGGACCCTTCTTATATTGAGGAACCTTCATCGAGGATCTGCCGTGGAATAGCGGTGTTGAGCATTAAATATATAGCATTATTACGGAAAGATTGCAGTTCAGCAGCTGAAGTTCTGAGTTTCCATGTCGCTATAAATTATATCTCATTTCATTATACATTAAACTACTCGCAACCATTGACGGAGAAATAAGCGTTCAAAAGGACTGTTGGAGAGCGGGGGTGGGAGGGGGGATTAAAAAGCCATGGTTGGAGAAAAAATTAAGTACTTTTGGTAATCCCAGGAGTCGAACCCAGGGCCTCCGCGGCGATGGACCAGCCTAACTTAATAGACCTCTCTCGCTCTACTATGGCGACGCTCTCCAGCTAAGCTAACTACCTTGTCTTTCTCTGTTGTCTCCAAGGTCGAGACCCCAGCCTTATATGGCCCAGTGCGCTGCACGTGATAAGAGACCCGATAATAAGATGGCAACGAATCCAAGGTGCCCCGAACTGGAGGAAAGATTGAAGGCCGTGCCTAGAGCTCTGAAATGTATTATCCAAGCTCCTGTACCTTCCAGGGCACGACAACTAAACTTCTCGAGAGCGACTTGCAGTACTTGCCTCCGCAAACCACGCGCTCCTTGGACAAAAACCCGACCCCAGCGGTTGTCTGTTGTTGTTTCAATCAGACTTCTGAAAACATTGGTTGCCAGTTTTCTTTCTTTTCTGAGTCGTTCCCACCCTTTTTCTTTCTTTCTCTCTTTTTTTTTTTTTTTTTTTTTTTAAAACTTGATCCCCCAGAATGACGACAACGGTTCTCGGCAAGCGCACGCGGTTGACCAGGGACGTCGGCGACTCGGACGGGAGGATCAAGAGGGTCAAACTTTCTGGTAAGCTTTGGGAGTGTTGTTTCTTCATTATCCTTACGTCCAACCGGAAAAACCATTTGCTTACCACTTATCGTCGTGTAATCCACATAGTACCTTCGAGCGGCTTGGAATTTGAAGGGCAAGTTGTCATCCTGGAGAGGAGTCAAGCGATTAGTAATGCCCAAGAAGCGAGCAGATTCGTATGCTGTTGGAACGATCTCAGACTGTGCGGATTCAGCGATGGCAGTGCGGGTGACTCGTACTTGGGAATTGGCCGCTTCAGGAGGGTGCAGAAGAGAGGAGCCCACGCCATTTCCTACAGAAAAGTGCGACCTGGCAAACGTGATGATGGCACTCTTGTGAGATATGGGTACTTTACCGACCCAATTCTTGACAACAACCTGTCTGAGGCCATGGGAGTTTCGGACTTGATATCCCATCTGAACGCAGAGCTGTGTGCAATTTCGCTCCACGCATCCGACAGCCGAACCAAAGACAAGCGATCGCTAGGAAAACAAAACCCGCCAGTGACGATTGGGAAGAGGCCGGTGATTGTTGACATCTACACAGGTTCTCAAACCACTTTGAAGAGCCTCGCAGGACACATGAGTGTGCATCGGTCGGAACACAGCAACGTCTACAGAGAGGTGTTCCGAACCATCAAAGAGCGGGCATTTGAGCTCACATTCAACACCCCGGGTTTTTTGCCGAGGTTGCACCTGCACTGGGTGCCTTCGGTTCATGCCCCTGACATTCCTCAGCACAATGCCGCGCACATCCACGCAAGCAAGGTCAGAGAGATAGGGAAATCTATCGTTGGATATGGCGAGAACGAAGTTTATCCCGGCTATAGAGAGGCCGATATTCCGCCCACGGAAGGAGTGTTTGCGTCAGAACTGCGGTCAGTGTTTGAAAAGCATCTTGGGACAGTTATTTGGCCGCAGAGAGCAGAGTTGAGGGCCAAGGGCAGGCAAAACAGAAAAGGGCGCTCCAGGGCGATTGCAAAGCAGTCCAGTGCCAGAGCCTCAAGGACGCAACCAGTTTCACAACTGGAGGAGCAGGCCGTGCCAACCCATCCCCTACCTCCGAGACCCTCGTCAGCACCACCCCTTTCTGTGTCTCCTTCTCCATCAATGATGGGATATTACACAGTCACCCAACCTTTAACCCAATCACACTCTCCCTACTACCCCTCAAGCATCACCTCCTCTTTTTCGGGCCACTCTTATTTCACCTATCCCGCCTCTTTGCCTCAACGGTACCCTTATCCTCCGGTAACCTCCCACCTTATCCCTTTCCGGTCAGCATCAGCTGCCACCCTTTTGCCTCTCAGACATACACCGAGCTTGTCTGGTCACAGGCCCCCCGACCCGATCCCTTATTCCTCGCAAACCTGCAACCCCCCTCCGAGTCCCAATCCAAGTATGCCTCCACCTCCACATTACCGTACTGCTCATCCTTGTACAACTGACCCCCATGCGCTCCCTTGCCGCTCACACTCCACAAGCTCAGCGGGGTCAGTTCCCAGCCTCGCTGTGGGCAATGAAAGTTATCCCGGCGCGGTGGGTAGAAGAGGGTCACAATATGGCAGCAGAGGACTAGACCGGAGCATCAGAGAATCCGCAGAGCAGAGCGGCATCCAAGCATCAGCCCGCGGCAAGGAGAATGATAGACGTTGAGGGGGATATCAGCTGGGAGATTCACCAATGGACTCTCCAAAATATGAGCAAAGAGGTTTTTTTTTTTTTTCCTTCCAGTTACGTATTTCTTCCCAGTGTCGGGAGAAAAAAGTGCCGATTTAAATTTTTTGCGGCGAGGTAACAGCCGGCTTTCTATATTGCCAAGTTATCTCTGAAAGATTCTCAAATGACTGAGTATTAAAATTTGATCAAAGTAATGCAATTCTTTTTTTTTTTTTTTTTTTTTTTTTTTTTTTTTTTTTTTTTTTTTTTTTTTTTTTTTACAATTTTTTTTTTTTTTTTAAAGTCCCATGGGCCGGTTTTTTTTGAATTTTTTT
>MU865033.1:96663-117501 GCA_033576145.1 Cladorrhinum samala | reverse complement strand
GGGGATTCCCCAGTGGTCACCCACCTGAGTACTAGTCCGGCGATCAGTAGCTTATCTAGGGCAGAGCGGACGGGATGCCGAGTTTTCTACTGTCTGTGGTCGTATGTGATTGTCATCAGAGTGAATACGAATTATGAAGGGGGAGGTGGGGTTGGGTTGGAAACACGGGAATTTTGGGGAGATATCATTTAGACCCTCCCCCCCCTCCCGCTCGTATTTTTGAATTTGATTTTGAAAAAAAAATTAACTTGTAAACTTTCTAAAATGTGCGTGTGTCAAATTATAGTCGTCCTGTTCTGGCCAGATATTAGGTCGGAGACGCAATCCGGCAGCCGAAGACCATCATTGGAGATACCAACGGGAAAGTCGAGGCAATAGACCGAGTTGCTGTAGGAGGGTCTGTTTCGTGTTTGGTTTCTGCTACTTTTTTTATCAATAAACCAGTTGTTATAATAAGTTCGATTGCAGCCTTGTTGAATTTCTTTGACTCGTTAGAATGACCAAAGTAATTTTCCACCAAAGGCCCTGAAGAATTGTCAAGTCACGCCTGATAGTTGGCGTGGTTGTGAGAATGGGCGGTCATGTTTGGGAATCCAAGCCAGATACCTAATGTACTGAGTATGACGCAGAGTGTTGACTCTCACCCACTATACAAGTGGCCATACGCTTAAACATATCTGAGGGTTCTGGGTTGCTACCTAAAGCAAGTCAAGTCACCGGCTACGAAACTGTAACATATTATAACCGTTTAAATGACTTTTTTTTTTTTGCCCACCGAACCAGAAGCTTCATATGATAATCGCATGTTATATGGCAAGCAACTTACTCGTAAAGGCGCAGACGGGATCTCGGAATTTTTTACTTTCTGTGGTCGTATATGACTGTTTTTAGGGGAAATGGGAAGTTTGAAGGGGGTTGAGAAGTTGCGAGAGTGCCCAAGATAAATAGAGACTGACATATATCCATGGAAAGATATAAATAGCGAGGAAGTCTTGGACATATGTGTGCTAACACAGTTGATTCTTGTTTCACAGATTCTCTAATGATCAGAGGATCAGGTTACTTGCTGTGAATAAAAATTATTCATTGGTGTTTGAGCTGCCTCTTTTCTTCATGTGAACTACTGTGCCATATCAGCGATCTTAATTCCACTCGTGGGCCCAGCCACGGCCAAACAACCACTAATTCTGATACATTAGATAGCAGGTTCCAAGAGACCATGTGCAGTTCATCGAGCAAAATTTAACCTGATTTTACCTATGCAGCCAGTTCTTTCTCCGAGGAAGCCAAACACAATGTTGATATCGACATGATCGGTCGACCAAGGCAATTTTCTTTCATCCACGGCGCACTGCTGAACTAACTTTCAGAAACTGTGGGATAACATTTCATTTTGTAAATAAAAAGCCGAGGCTGGCTTTTCCAACTTAGAATCGTAAAAAAAGAGCCGACAAGTTGACAACCTATATGCATGAAAACCTGCCAAGATCACACGGAAGGGTGTCAAATTACAAAACAGAGAGTCAAGAATGTATGAAGGAAGTAGGGAACAGACACACACAAAGAAAATAAAAATAAAAATACATGTTCATGTAAACAGGGAGGCAAGTATATATACATATCATATTCTACCTAGTACCAAAGTTTAATCGAAGCAGGGGCCCGAAAGGGATGAAAAATCATATAAACATGCACAGTCTAGATGACCTGAGAGAGTAGAGATACCCAAAAGAAAAAAAAAGAAAAAAAAGAAAAAGAAAAGAGACCAGTCATACTTTGTCAAAGCATCGACTTTGTATATTTCTCAGATATTTCCAATATACTATGACACAATGTCAGTAAACCAAGTAACGGACAAAATTTGCGCAGATAGGCATAACGAGTACAGTTGAATGCGTACATTCGAAACGGTTATGCCTAAAAAATAGCACAAGAAGCCTTATCAAAATTCCCGGGACGCGTAAAACCTAACAATATAGGCTTACAAAATGGCGCAGACATGCGTGTAAAGTTCTCAAGAAGGCTATACAAGGGATAAAAGCAGGCATAGCATATTATTTAGAAGCCATAGATTGTGGGAATTACAGGGCTAACTTGAATACATCCACACGTGTTGATATCTTGAAGAAGGCTGTCAAATTGCAGATGATAGACCTAATAACCGGGTTAACTAGACATACAGATCTATCTTTGGGGGGGAGGGGGCGGGGGAGGCTGCAGAAAAGCATACTACGCATGTGAAAACACACTAGGGACTCAGTCACATAAACCATGTATTCATTCAAATTACTTTTAATGCACTGTATTCCATTGTATTCATGCTCCTTTTTAATCTGGAGTCGATGCAGATTGGTACCATACCAATAAAAAAGTGTCATAAAGCTAAAAAAACAACCCATCCTTAACTCCGAAACCAGGCCACCTTTTTCAATTCCCATTCATGATCATGATTTAGTCAACCTCCTCCATGGCGCTGTCACCGGTCTCGGCGGTAGGGGCACCAGCATCGGCGGCGGGTGCGTCAGAGGCAGCCTCGGGCTCCTCATCGAGGTTCAAGCCGAGAGCAACAAGCTTGTGGATGCGCTCGGCGAAACCAGCGGGCTCCTCAATGGTGAAGCCAGAGACAAGCAGAGAGGTCTCGAAGAGGAGCTGAACGATCGACTTGACGGTCTTGTCGTTCTCACCATCGGACTCAACCTTGGACTTGAGCTCCTTGATGATTGGGCTCTTGGGTGAGATCTCGAAGGTCTTCTTGGAAGACATGTAGCTGCTCATGGAGGTGTCACGAAGGGCCTGGGCCTTCATGATGCGCTCCATGTTGGCGGACCAGCCGAACTGGCCAGTGCGGATGGCGCAAGGAGCACCGATGAGCTTGTGCGAGACAACAACCTTCTCGACCTTGTCGCCGAGGACGTTCTTGAGAGCCTTGGCGAGACTCTCATACTCCTTCTCCTCCTTCTCGCGGAGGGCCTTCTCCTCGTCGGTCTCCTCGAGGTCGAAGTCCTTGGTGATGTCCACAAGCTTCTTGCCCTCGAACTCCTTGAGCTGGGTCATGGCGTACTCATCGATGGGGTCAACGAGGAAGAGAACCTCGAAGCCCTTCTCCTTGAGGGAGTCAAGGAAGGGAGACTTGGAGACGGCCTTGATGGACTCGCCAGTGATGTAGTACATGTTCTTCTGGTGCTCGGGCATGCGAGCGACGTAGTCGGAGAGAGAGGTCTGCTCATCGCCCGACTTGGTGGAGTTGAAGCGGAGGAGCTTGGCAAGGATGTTGCGGTTCTGCGAGTCCTCGTGGATACCAAGCTTGATGTTCTTGGAGAAGGCGCTGTAGAACTTGTCGAAGTTCTCCTTGTCCTCGGCGATCTCGTTGAACAGCTCAAGAGCCTTCTTGACGATGTTCTTCTTGATAACCTTCATGATCTTGTTCTGCTGAAGGGTCTCACGAGACAGGTTGAGGGGAAGATCCTCCGAATCGACAACACCCTTGACGAAGCTGAGCCACTCGGGGATGAGGTCGGTAGCGTCGTCGGTGATGAAGACACGGCGGACATAGAGCTTGATGTTGTTCTTGGTCTTCTTGGTCTCAAAGAGGTCAAAGGGAGCACGCTTGGGAACGAAGAGGATAGCACGGAACTCGAGCTGACCCTCGACGGAGAAGTGCTTGACTGCAAGGTGGTCCTCCCAGTCGTTTGAAAGAGACTTGTAGAACGCGGCATACTCCTCCTGGGTGATGTCCTGGGGGTTGCGGGTCCAAATAGGCTTCTAAAATTTTGGTTAATATCAGCTTCAACATCAAGAGGGAGGGGGAAAACTAACGGTCTTATTAAGCTCCTCTAGAGTGTTCTCAATCTCCTTGACCTTCTTGGTCTTGGGCTTCTTCTCCTTGGCCTCCTCGTCGTCATCGACCTCCTCAATCTTAGGCTTCTTGTCGGCATCCTCCTCGGTGACCTCCTCGGCATCCTCATCAGGGACCTCCTTCTCGGTCTCCTTCTGGACGTGGAGGTAGATGGGGTAGGAGATGAACTCGGAGTGCTTCTTGATGACCTCCTTGATCTTGGACTCGTTGAGGTAGTCGGTCTGCTCATCCTTGAGGTGGAGGATGATCTTGGTACCGCGGCCAATGGGCTCGCCCTCGGTATCAGCGGTGATGTTGAAGGTACCACCAGCGCTGGACTCCCAGATGTACTGCTCGTCGTCGTTGTTCTTGGACACAACGGTAACCTTGTCGGCGACGAGGTAAGCAGAGTAGAAACCGACACCGAACTGACCAATCATGGAGATATCGGCACCGGCGGTGAGGGCCTCCATGAACTGCTTGGTACCAGAGCGGGCAATGGTACCGAGGTTGTTGACAAGGTCCTGCAAAATCCAAAGTCAGTATGTTGCCCATAGTTCAAAAGGGGGCGTATTTTTTTGGTAACTTACAGCCTTGGTCATACCGATACCAGAATCCTGGATGGTAAGGGTCTTTGCCTCCTTGTTGGGAATGATATCGATCCGGAGATCCTTGCCCGAGTCGAGCTTGCTGGGGTCTGAGAGAGCCTCATAGCGGATCTTGTCGAGGGCGTCCGAGGCGTTGGAAACAAGCTCTCGGAGGAAGATCTCCTTGTTGGAATAGACGGTGTTGATGATGAGCGAGAGCAGCTGAGAGATCTCAGCCTGGAACTCGAAAGTCTCAGCCATTTTGACGGGTATCTGAAGTGGTATCTAGGGTATCTGACGGTTGGAAGGTCAGCAATGTTGGCGGGGAACACTCTATGATCTCAATGACAAATTTTGTGGGTAGTGGAAAGTTCAGTGCGGGGTGTGTCGAGAGGCTCGAGCAGAAAAGTTGTTGTAAAGGAAAAAGAGCAGCGCAAAAGACTGCTGGTCAGAATAAATAGACCAAAGGAGCAGTCTATTTACTTCCAGACCCTTCCCGAAGCCCAATTCTGCGATTTCGCGCAGGCAGGAACGGAGCGTGGTTGGTGATGATGGGGAGTAAGGTGTAGGGCAGGATGGACCGGCAAGGCTGAATAGCGGGGAAAGCACTTGGGAGAAGAAACTTACCAAAAAAAAAAAAGCGAAGTCGACAACGTTCTACCTCGTGGCTCTGGCGAGGATGACAGTCAATGAAAGAAGCAGAGAGAGAATAGAGTTTGGAAGATGGGGAGAAAGAGATGGCAGGAGAGGATGGAGGGGCAGATGCAGCAGCTAAAATGTATTTCCAGCAGAGGGCCGACCCCTGGGCTGTGCTCTGGAGAGTGTTTCGATGAGATTCTATCGCCCGAAATTCTATGGACTTCTCTGATTCGTTTGATTCAGCCTCCACAGCAACGGACGGTGCATGCTTATTGGCTAATCGCAAGAAAACTCCGCTCAGGCAGAGGTTGGAGCCCCACCATTGAGGCTGCAATCGTCAAACTGGGGATTGCCTCCAGTTGAAAGCTACAGCGCCGCGACGCTTCTGGACTTTTCCAATAACTCATACAAAGAAGAAGTCCGTCTTGTTTGGGAGCCTGGCGGGCAATTTTTTTTTTTTTTTTTTTTTTTTTTCAATATCCATTCTCCACTGCAACATCTATGGGGGCGCTCGTGTCAACCTCGTTTGACACCAGCCTTTTCATCTCGCAGTTCAGCGGCGCAAAAGAAAGATCCAGAACCGTCAGGATTTCTGCGAGGCTGAAAACGAGGCTGGTCCTGGCTTCTTATTGCCCCGCATCCGCTGGCCTGGGCGTGGACGGGCGTTTACCGCTGGACCGGTCTGCGACTGCGGTAGGCAGGAACAATGGTTTGTTATTGCGACAAAAGGGCAGACCTGAGAGTCTGGCCTTTCTTCTTCTTTTTGCAGCGGCCTTGTTTGAACCTGAGAATCTTGTTGTGTGGTGTTTGAACTGTTTGCTTCCATACCCCACATTGCATCTCGCCCCTGGCATATTTTTTTACCCCACCATCGAACGAGTTGCTTCCAGAGAGAAACCATGTCGTTCCCTTCGACAGCTCCTTTCCCCAATGAACACATATAGATGAGGTCAAACACAAACTTGACTGATTGATATTTCATAGTATGCTTTGAGGAAATGGTCTCCTGTTCAGCTTATCTACCAATCTACCAATAGTGCATACCATCTTAAGAGAGCAATTGCTTGCTTGCATGCCAGTCTTGGACTCTCCCTGTAATAAGCAACATCTCGGTTGAATTCCTCCATCTTTCATCTAGATGTACACCAGAGGAGTGGCAGTTGACAATATCATGAGATTTGACTTCTTTATCGTTAGGGCACCAGACATGACCAATTTAAAACGATATAATATATTTTATAATTGTCTGGGCGGCTAGGTGCATTTGCCTTGTATGTACCTTTTGAGCAGCTTTACACGCATCGAGGGACTTGACAGCCCAAAGCCCTGGATACAGGAGGTATCGATAGTGAACTCGTCTTATAATTCCCGTGGGGCACACAGGCAATTCAATTGGTTTATCAACACCGAGACCAGTTGATGAGTTTGATGGATTTTAAAGTACATACGGAGTATAAGACGGGTATACCCTAACCCTGGCATACTCTTCTTTTCCAAGGTTGCCGCTTCTTCCCCTCCTCCCTTCCTCCCTTGAAATAGTAATTGGAAGATAGGAATCATGAAATCGCTTTGAGAGATGAGACATTTCAAAAGTTACGCTGTTATTTTAGCTCGGGGTACATTAAAAATCAAAGATCTGGAATGCATTTTCTTTGCAGCAAGAATAGTCGAAGGCTTCTTCTCTCCGGCTGCGACGGTTGCGGGCTCGGTTCCTGTGCCGCTCGGCCGCTAATTCTGACCCCTCGTTTCCAATTGCGTCACCCCTGTCGATGCAGTTGTTTGGGGCTGTGTGTTGCCATTCTCGAGCTCCCCCTCCCCTCCCCCACCTGCTATTTTCTGCTTCTTCAACCCCGCTCCTCCCACTTTTCCCAGTGTCCCTCTTTCTTCTAAATTCAATGTTCAGAAGCAGCTTCACCAGAATCGCCAGATTCAATCAACTGAGACCCTCCATCAACACCATCCGCCCATTTTCGCAAACCACCGCCAAAATGACTATCCCTGAGCTTGAAGGCCTCAAGATTGTGGTTACCCAGGAAGGCTCCGGTCCCGAGACCAAGCGCGGTAAGCTATTTTACGACTTTGCTCCGTTTGCTCACACAGTTGCCATCCCACTGCAACCTTCCATAGTGGTCCAGCGCAGCTTCCATCTCTCGACGATGGATCCCCAATCGAGATACGCACAAAGCTAACGCAAGGGACTCGATGCTTAGGTGACAAAATTGATGTCCACTACAAGGGCACCCTCACCGACGGCACTAAGTTCGATTCCAGCTATGACCGCCGTGACCCTCTCAACTTCACAGTCGGTGCCGGCCAGGTCATCAAGGGCTGGGACGAGGGCCTCCTCGGCATGAAGGTTGGCGAGAAGCGCACGCTCACCATCAACCCCGAGCTCGCCTATGGCGCCCGGGGCGCCGGTGGCGTCATCCCCCCCAATGCTACTCTCATCTTCGAGACTGAGCTTGTCAGTATTAAATAAATAGAGGAAAACATGGCTTCAAGATGATATCGTCAGGGCAGAACTTGGGGCGGGAAAACAATTAAATGATTCATAACACAAGGGAACCAAATCGAGACCTTTCTCTTTCAAAGGCCATCCATGCACCACCAACCCATTAGATGGCAGCTCTATTTACTCGTGCAACATGTTCTCTCTCTCATTCTCTCTCTCTCTCTCTCTCTCTCTCTCTCTCTCTGTGTGTGTGTGTGTGATGTTTATCATGTTTCAAGAAACAGACCAGCCAAAAGAAGCCAACGCCATACCAGATGAAATGCCCCAAAAACACATTTTGTAAACATTAACCCACCCCCACCCCCCACCTCCTGTTTGTCAAATTCGAACATTTGTGCCTCTCTTCTCACCCTTCCTGCCCCTCCTCTTCAGCATCTATTATCCTCCCCGGAATTATACACTCTCCCAGCCGCCTGTAGGTCCTGTCCGCATAAACCAGCCCAAACTGATCCATTCCATCCCCGACCCCACTCCCGCTCCCCTTTATTATCTCCATCACCTCGCCAAAACAGACAACGTGATCCCTCACTTTGACTAGACCCCTATTCGGCTCCTCGTCCAGCAGCTTGCACCGCAAAACGTACAGCACCCCTTCCCCCTTCAGCGTCACCGACTCTCGGTCCACCTGGGCCTCGCACCCGCTCTCCTCGCTCAGCCGCTCGAACACGCTTCCCTGGCCCTCTGCGTTGCCCCTCGCCAGCCAGTCCGCCACCCTCGCCCCGCGGGGATCATCAGAGAGGATGTGGATGTTGAAGCGCCGGCTGGCTTCCACCGCGTCCAGGGTCCGCGAGGGGGCGGCGATGTTGAACGAGATGGTCGGCGCGGGCGGGGACAGGGACAGGGAGGCGAACGAGGACATGGTCATGGCCCGCGGCACGCCGGAGTGGGACGAGGTGCAGACCACCACCGAGTGCGGAGTGAGCCGCATCAGGGAGCGGAATCGCTCCGTGAGGGATCCCGAGGGCGATGAGGGCGAGGTTGATGGCGGTTTTGGGGGGGAAGGTTGGAAATGTTTACGAGAGACGGGGGTAGTGTGGAAGGGACGTAGTTCTGTGAGGGGGGAAGTTGGTTTGTTAGTGAAAATGGTAGGGAATATATATATGTACATCTATATGGAAAAGGGGAGGATGGTAAAACATACTTGGGGATGTAATTCGTCCAAGCTGCCTTGATAATATAAGTGGTGTGGTGGTCCATGCGCCGGGACGACTTAATTGCCCAAGACGGATATGTGAGGATGAGGCTGAGGATGAAGATGAGGATGAGAATACACCCTCCATGATGAGTGGTAATACTCGGGGAGAGCTCATTTTTTTTTTTTTTTTTTTTTTAAGAGCTTTGAAAGCCACCCTTCCTTTGGTTGTATGACTTTTGAATGGAAACCTCGAAAAAATCAAAAAATCTATAAGAGAATCTTGTATGTAAATTATAAGAGATTTCTGGACTTTGATTACTTCCTCATCTTATTGCTTGAGATTCCCGAAATTTTGGTATATATATAAAAAAAAAAAAACCGGGAATTCAAATCGGGGAAGTCTTATTGCCTAGCTTGAGAGTGATGCTTGTATTCCCGTTCCCAGGGAATCGGTAAAAAAACCTCTGTAAAATACAAAAAACATTACGCTCGATAAGAGATTTATTTACGCCGCGATAAGAGCTTAATCAAGTCTTTGGTGAACAAAACGGCGCAAGTGGTGCATCCCGCCTGCCGTACCAAAATTTCAATTCCCGATATCGATTACACTCCAAAAGACTGTAAATTTAGACGGCAGTGCGCGGCGGCGGCGACGACGACGACGACGACAACGGATATTGTGAGAGAGAAAAACGTGGAAAGATATCATCACCATCTTTCCTTTCCCTGTCCAGCCCGTAATATCACAAAAACCAAGAACTTTCCCCCCTCACAATGGCACCAAAACTGCCCCCCACCACCGCCGCCATGCTCAGTCGTCGGTCATGCTCCCTCGCGTCCTCCACATCCGGCTCCTTCTCCCCATCATTACCGCACCGCGGCCAGCACCAACAAGTCAGGCACGCAACGTTTGTGCCCCGCCACCGCCGGCCGTACCAGTTCACCCAGCTCGTCCAGCTCTCGGACGGCTCGACCTTTACCGTCCGCACCACGTCGCCGCAGGCGCTCTACAGGTCGGCCAAGGACAGCCGCAATCACATCCTGTGGCAGCCGAGCGACAAGTCCCTCCGCAACGTCGAGGTCGACGAGGCCGGAAAGCTCGCCGCCTTCCGTGAGCGTTTCGGTCGCGGGTGGGACATGGCGGAGGGACCGGCTGCTGCTGCTGCTGCTTCTGATGCTGCTGCCGGTGCTGCTGCCGAGGAACCAGCAAAGGACGGCAAGAAGAACAAGGTCGTGGACGGAAAGGCACCAGAGGGCAAGAAGGGGGCACAGGCACAGGCACAGGCAGCATCGCCAGCAGCAGCACCAGCAGCACCAGCAGCAGAGGAGAAGGTGGTTGATCCTTTCGATTCGCTCGTTGATTTGATCAGCGGGTACGCAACTGAGGATAAGAACATCAAGGGTGGTTTGAGTGCCAAGGATCAGGCAAGAAAGGACAAGGCCAAGAAGAAATAAAGTTGAGAGGAAGTGATGTGATGAGGGAGGGATGAATAAAACCTGGAAGGGAGAGATATGTACATATAGGGAAAATTTGAGGGAAAACTTGTAATAAAATTACTACCCAAGGGAGAAACTTCTAAAAAAAAAAAAGAAAAAAAAAAGAAAAAAAGTGTACAATAAATTGAGTAGAGAGAACAAGCTAGAGATGGATGTCAATCATGTTCATAGCATCCTCATGATGGTTTATTCTACAAAACCGAACATAAAAAAGGGAATAAAAAGGCTATGATACCAACTACCAAGAAATAAAACAACGCATTTGCACCACCAATTTTCCATAATACAATCACTTCTTGCTTTTCCGATCAACTCTGCGCATCCCCAAGAAAAGGCTTCCTTGTATCTTGATATTCTAGCCCTGTTGTTCAACAATTCAATGCCTAAACCCAATTCAACCAAACCGCATTATCATATCAACAACACAAACCACCGGTAACTTTGTTTCTGATTTTTACCACTCCCCAAAAAAGCCAGAACCCCAACCGAACAAGGACCCGCTCATGTCCCCAATGTCCCTCCCACTGGTGGCGCATCTATCATCCGGGCGAGATTTGTAGTCTTGTCCAACTCCAAGCAACTAATCTGAGTCTTCGTCAATTCTAGCCCGGGCCCTATCCACCGCTGTATTGCCCACCGGCTTGTTGGACTGGATGACAGGTGGCCGGTAGAATACATTCTCATCATCTTCGGCATCAAGCTGCATCAGGAACGTCTCCCATTTCTCGATCAGCTGGGGCAAAACGTTAGCACCGTAACGAAGACAAAATAATTTGCAAAAACGTAAAGCTCACCTCTTTCTGCGCCTCAACGGCACTCTCCAAGAAGGTCTCGACAGCGGACTTGAAATCTTCCACCTTCTCCCGCTCAAATCGGTCCAGCTCAGACCTCAACAGCCGACCCATGTCATCAAACAAGAGCCGGGCCTGATGAACCTTGCGCTCGGCATCGGCAACCTCGGCGCTGACCTGGTTGAGCCGGTCCTGTTGGCTCTTGCCCTGGCGCAGCAGCTTGTCCTGTGACGTTTTGCGCTTCTGAAGCTCCGACTCGGCCGTGTGCCAGCTGTGAAAAGCCTTTTGGCGCTGAGTAAACGCCTGCTTGACGCTGGCAATCAGCCGGATGTACTCCTCAATGATGATGCCAAAGGTGAGCACGTCCTGCTGCGCCTGACGATCATATACATCCCGGATAGTAAGCTGCAGCTCCGAGAGCGCATCAAGCGGGCCAGAGAGGGTAGGTGACAGCTCGACTGTCGACAAAGCGTGAAGGGAAGCCGAGAAATCCCCAGCCGCCTCTGCCATCGCCTTTCGCTGTGCGACCATGCTGTCCATGGCTTTGAGGAGGGATTTGAGCTGGTTCTCGAGCGCATCGAGGTAGACTCTGCGGTCGTGGAACCAATCATCCTGCTCCACAAACTTGTTTGAACTGCCGCCGAAACCAAGCGAACCCAAGACGCCTTTGCTCTCTCCCAGATTCGGCTCCTTCCTCTCCTTGTGCTTGACATCGATATTAAACGCCTCGCTCTCCAGGAAAAGTTTCAGATCACCGTCCAACTGCAGCGTAGGGTGCGCGGCAATCTTGTTGAGCATCTTCTCTAGCGCGGCCCTTCGCGATTCCACAAAGTTGCTCTCGAACCGACCCACGGCCTGCTTCTCTGGCGGGGGAGGCACCACCACGCCCGGGTTGTTGGCGTGCAGAGTCGTATAAAGCCAAAGGAAATCCCTGTAGCGTCTCTTGACTTCGAATTCGGACTGCTTGTATGCTTTCGAGGAGGTCTATAGATTTCCTTGACATCAGCGACTTATTCTCCTTCTTCTTCTCCTCCACGCGCATCTAAGCCCACACTTCCATGCGGGAAACCGTAATTCATACCTTTGTCCTAACCGAATAAACAATATGACTGCTAGTCAGATCCCCAACCTTGTGCGGATCCCCCACGGTGATATGAAAATTAGGCTTCGCCGCCTGCTCAAGGCTCACGCTCGGCTGCGTCGTGGTTCTCACAGGGCTCGGCAGCGCTCCCTGAACTGGAGGCGGCTGCCTCGGCCCGGTGCCCTGTCGATATAGCGACCCTTCCTCGTCATCATCATCGATTCTGTGCGGGTCTGGTGGGCCAGACGGCCGCTTGTTCGACGAAGCTGGCGGCATGGTCGTGCGGACCGGCAGAGAGTGCTCCTTGCTAGGCGGAACGGGCGGCGCGCCGCTTCCTAGATCATTGTTGCTGTCGCCGGTCGCGGGCGGGGTCTGCACGCTGCTGGCGGCGCCCAGGGGTCCAAGGGGATCATCTTCGACTGCCTCCAGCCGAGTTGGCTGCGCGATGAGGCGGCGGGGCGTGATTCTAGATGGCCGGGTGGAGGAGGTTGCGGAAGAAGAGGAAGTTGCTGTTGTGTTGGCCGGAGCCGTGCTGCTGCTGGTGCCCGTCTCGGCCGCGGCGCTGTCGTCACCTTGTGAAGATGACGAGCCGAGGGGTGCGGCGGAGTCGGCCCAGGGATCCTCCATCTTTCGAAGCTTGCTTGGAGTGTCAGGTTCGATGTCGCTTTCGCAATTGAACAATATTGGTCTGAAAGCTGCCGCCCAGAGAGAGTTGCGGGGTTTAAGAAGCCAGGCCGCTCGCTCAAACGTCGGAAGCGCAAGGTGTTTGTGTGGTGGTGGTGGTGGTTGTGGTGGTGGTGGTGTTGCGCAATGCAGGGGAGCTGGTGGTTGCCGCAGCTTGGGTGCTATTCCCTGACGCACTGCCCGCCAAGTTCGTTGAACCAAGCAATTCTTGGCAGTAATTCAATGTGGGGTTATCAAGGAGCAGCAGTTGCTCAACCACCATCCCCGTTTCACTTTACCCTGTCTAGATGAGCTTGAAATGTTCAAGAGGATTATGATATGATCTCTTGGGACTTGAAAAGGCTGATATTAAAAGTCCACTAACAAGAAGGTATCTACGGGCAAGTCTTGGCGACTACCTAACTACCAATTTCCAATTCAAAGCCTGATAACTTCCCCTAAACCCTCTCTTGAAAATTAATATTTACCATCTGTTATCAAACCACAAAAAAATCCGCTTGCGATTTAGTTAACTTTCTTTTTTCTTTCCTTTTTTTTTTTTTTTTTTTTTTTTTTTTTTTCAAACGCCATGTTTGACGTGACTTGATATTGCTGCCAGCTCTAACGCTCTGGATCATAGCATCCTCCCGCAACAATCAGGTTCATCCTAGTGAAGCGGACCTTGAGGAGTGGCGTCTTCTTTGTAGCGAAAGCACTGATTTGATCAGCAGTGACCTGAACTTCCTTGGACTTCTTCTTCCCGGAACCGCCTCCGCTGGCTCCTACGCCGGCCCCGGCAGTGCTCGCCGTGGGCGCCTGAGCTGCCGAGCCGCCGACCGTGATGGAGCGGCTTTCTGCAGCGCCTGCCACCGCAATGCTATCACCGACAACAATCGATCCGTCTGGTTGTTGGCCAGGCTGAGCTGCGCTTCCCGTGAGCAGGTTAGCCTTGTTTGGATCGGCTGGCAGCTCCACATCCCAGATGCGAACAGTACCGTCCAGACCGCCAGAGACAAGAACATTGGACTCGACGCTGAAGCTCAGAGACGGGATGCCCCCTTTGCCATGGCCCCGGCATCGCTTAATGCGGGTGCCCTTCTCAATATCCCAAAGGAAAATATTTCCACCTGCGTCAGCGCTGGCTAAGATTCTGCCATTGGGTGCGCACTGCAGAGCACTGATGTAGTCGGTGTGGCCGTTGAAGATACGAACACACTGGCCAGTGATTATTGACCACATGCGAATAGACTTGTCCATCTCGTCCGAAGCCGAAAAGACGTAGGTTCCGTTGGGGTGCCAGGCCAACGCCGAGCAGCTGGTATCGTGGCCTACCATGATGCGTTGCGCCGAAGCATGGTCCTGAGCGAAAACGCGAATTGTCTTATCCCATCCCGCCGTCGCAAAGTAATGACCATGGGGGCTCCAAAGTACGCGGAATACTGGCCCGTCGTGCGCCTTGTATATGCAAAGGCAGGTCCAATGCTCCAGAGACCACAGGCGAACCTGGCCATCTGCAGAACATGAGAGAAGAAACTTGGTGCTCGTGTCGGGCGGATTGCCTTCCTCGTAGATGTTTCGGTCAAGATTGCCGATGGAGTCGGAGAATGAGACACCGTAGACAGGACCGGAGTGACCAATAAGTTTCCTGTTGTTGAGGTTCAAATCCTTCTCGCTCTCGAGGGTCTTCTTTAGAGGTTTACCCTCAAGATCCCACACACGGATATAAGAATCCATGGTACCCACAGCAACCAGCTGGTTATCATTGGAAAAGTCCATGCAAGAAACGCTAACGAAATAGTCAGTACAACCCGGGTGTCCCATGATAAAAAAAAAAAAAAAAAAAAAAAAAAAAAAACACTAACCTTCCTAACGTGTTGTGGAAAGTGAACATGCACGCAGATACAGGGATCCCGACTCCTCCGGTTCGACCTTCGATTTGGAACCTGTCACGATTCTCGCGGACCTTCTGCATCTCCATAACAACGTCACGTCCGCGTGATGGTGGCAGGGGCAAATCCGCACGTGCAGGCGCATCTGCGCTCTCCTCGCGCTTGATCCGCCTGTCGAACTCTTCTACGAGGCTGAGCCGGTTGTCTGTTGGGGGGTGTCTTTGATCTTCCTCCTCAAGCTCTGCCCGCACGTCGTCCCTCAACTCAGGTTCCATTGGCAGCGGTCCTAACTTCAGCTTGGACGACGTATCGAGAACATTCCGATTCAGAACGCCAGTAAAGACACCGGGAATTCCTTCTTGGGCGTCGATCTCGTCGAGATCGAGATTCTGGGCACGCCGGTAAATGGCCTCGAAGCTCCAGGGCTCAATCGGCCCACGCGCACTTGTCTCGACCTTGCAGCGAGTTTGGAGGATGTAGGTGATGGTCTGCCCGCCGTTGTCCGCCTCGCGCTCGAGAAAGTGAAAGAGGTTACCGGAAAGTGACTGGTTGAGTGGAATCCTGTACATATTCTCGCGGTAAAGTCTCGTGGTCTGGTTTTCTTTGATGTGCTGCGGCAGCGTGATTGTCGCTAAAAGCCGAAGCGTATCGCGGTGGTCTGTCTCAAAATGTTGCTGAAGCGCATTTAGGAAGTGGGCCGCTTCATCATTGTAGCACTGCTCAATGAGCTCGAGGTACGAGTAGATGAAAAGTGGCCACAGAAGCTTTCTGAGCTCGAACTTGAGGCGGGTTAGCATCGCATCTCGGCAACAAAGCCACTGTCAAATCGGCGAACCTTGTAAATGTCGAGGTTGTTATCAATCCACCCTTTCAGCAGCAAAAATGCTTTCAGGTACTTTTTGGGGGTCTGGTCTTCACTTCGATTCGCTGGTCGGCCATCTGGCCCAAGATTTTGCGTCTCTTGGCGAAAGATGGCCTCCGTTTTGGTGAACCCTTTCTTTTTGAGATAATCCGTAACCTGGATATTGAGCTTGTCAGCGATATGGTCCTTCGGTGTGGCCTGCGAGCGCTGTACGTCGGGTATAGAAGCCATTGTTTGGTGATGGCGCGACGAGATGTATCGAGCTGTGGCTCCTAATAAAATCCCGAAGTTTCACTTGAGAGGAAGTGCAGAAGTAATCGGCCAAAGTGCCATTGACGGCGGTCGAAGGTGGGGGTTTGTACGATGGCGGGGGAACAATGAGCAGCTATTATTCCTCGAGGTCCGCGACTTGGGAACCCTCGTGAGCGCCTTATGAGACCGGAACGGTTTCTCCTTGCAGTGGACGCTTACTCCGACGATGAGGTTTTGATGGTCGGGCACCGTTGCCAACAATACTTATGGGTGATTATATTGATCATTTGCGTATGTCGTTGCGTTCTATGGTGCTTCGAGGACATCGTAGATGATTAGGAGAGGGAACTTGAGCTCCCGAACTCACTATTTTCCGGCAAGGCTCATTGCACTGCACCGCGACATCACCCATGTTTTGCGAGATAACGAATGGCGCACTAATAGGAGATTGTTGGGTTTGCACGGTGATGGTTTGGGTTGCAAAGCCTCAGACGGAGGAGGATGGAAGCAAACTGGCAGAGATGAAATGTAGTCCACTCACGATTTGATTCAAATTTTGCGCAGAAGGTGGCGCGCTGCTTCCTTGGGCAGCTGGAGCGGTGCCGCTTCCACTTCCACCTCCAGCTCCTCCTGCCGACTGAGGTTGGCCGCCATAAGAGCCGCCAGCCTGGACCTGGATTGTACCTTGCGCGGGAGGGTTCGACATCCTGGTACTTCCAGATTGATTCTGATTCGCAAAGCCGTTTTATTCCAGCGTAGATGGCGTGTGCGGTGTGGTGGTTACGGAAGGTAAAGATCTCAGTCCAGTGTTTTGAGATTTTTCTACCGTCGTCGCGTACGCCGCGTGATGGTTGTCGTGGTGTTGTGAAGGCGACGATAGCGCAAGACCGGGGGGGAGTGGGGTTGTGCGTCTCTTCAATAACCACTTTCCATACAAGTTTGAATATACAGTACGCGACAATTCCTACGGTTCCGTATTATGATTTTAAAGTGATTAGATCTAGATTAGGGGTCGTCTCATGAAAAATTGTATATCGAGAATCGAGGTTGTATGAGATGAATGTTAATAAATAGTTGGACCAATGCCAACATGAGGTGCGCCTGAAAGCGGAATTCTCCGAACCTCGCGACCTGAGTGGAAGAAACGAAACTGTCTTGGCTGCATGAAAAGGGCTCGCTCGTCTGCAAGGGCCCCTCTATTAGTCTGTGTGGGGTGAACGATACAGTGGCATTCCCCCGGAGGTGTAACTTGACGCTTGCTGACATCTACCATTGAGTTTCTGAGAACTTGAGAGTTACACGCACTTATTTTCAAAGTTCATTCTCACAATGTAAATGCCCCCCCCCCCCAAAAAAAAAAAAAAAAAACTGGCCGCGATACGGGGAACGTGATAATGCCGATCTCTTAATTCGCGATATGCACTGCTAAATAAACGGCCCAAGTTTTACGGACCATTCGAGCACACTGTCCCCCCCCCCCTCCCCTCCTCCCCCCTTCCCCCCCGGCCCCACTTTGGGAGCTTTGGAGAAGCTCCAAGCTCCAGGAGGGTCCGCGGAATCTCCAAACATCATTATCGCCAACCATCACCAAAAAGTCGACATAAAGAAAACCCAAAAAAAATCT
Source organism: Cladorrhinum samala (assembly GCA_033576145.1). Lineage (NCBI taxonomy): Eukaryota > Fungi > Ascomycota > Sordariomycetes > Sordariales > Podosporaceae > Cladorrhinum > Cladorrhinum samala. The sequence goes on along the minus strand of MU865033.1, from coordinate 100,134 downwards.
CGAAACACACCTCATTCGCTCGGAAAAGTTCTCTCCATTCCGTCGCAGGAGAGCTCTCTGCCAAACAGTAAATCAAACAAAACTTCAAAAATAATGTCCTACCCATCCCAACAACCACAACCACCACAACCACCACCAAACGGCGATGTTCAAACCCCATTCACACGCACCGAGCGCATAGAGCAGCTCGGCGAAATTGACAAGGTAATTTTCCCCTTCTCCTTCTTTCCTACTCGCCCGCTGCTGTCTGTTGTCACCCGACACTGATCCCATCCCCCCCCCCCCCAAAAAAGGACATCTCATCCCTCCTCACCCACCTCTCCTCAGCCCTCAGCGCCCTCGCGACGCCGCCAAACTCGACCGTGCCCCCTTCCTCAGACGACGGCATCCCTCTGGACCCGCAAACCGCCTTCCAATCCGCCCAGACAAACTTCTTCAACACGATCGACCGCGTAAGCAAACACCTCAGCCGAAACATTTACGCTCTGGAGGAGGCGGGCATCATCTCGCTCCGTTCCTCAGCGCAGCAACAAGACGGCGGCTTAGCGGGACAGCCGCAGCCGGGATCCAGTCAGGGGATGAATCAGGGGGGTTTTGGAGATTCGCAACAGCAAGACGGTAAGGGACGTCTGGAGCCCGACGGTGCTGGACGATATGGGAAGCTGGATGTCGGGCGACTGAATCTGGCCAGCAGCACCTTGGAGAGGGATAAAGAGGTTGAGTTGTGGCGGAAGGCAAGAGAATTTCTGGAGAAGGTTGAGCAGGAGGAAGGAGACAGGATGCAGGAATAACTGTTTTCAGGGCTTTTGGTTTGCAAGAAGGTATAGGCGTTTTTCCGGTTATGTGAAGATCAGATCATAGACACGGCGGATTTATTTTTTCTTTTCCTAAATACTCTGGACGTTTCCAGCATGGATATACCCACAAAGGAGGTTGCTATTTAAGATTGAGAGCTATTCTTTCAAAGATTTTCGGGATTGGGCAAGCAAGTGAGTTGCTATTTGAGGTTCAAATTTCGTGGCCTGAATGGGGGTAAACTGTTGAGCATTCTCAAAGGTTAAATCCCCCTAATTTAAAGCTATGGTGTATGAGGAAATATGAACAATGCAGCTGGTCTATTAAATCAACTCGTCTATTTCAGAAATCCGCCCCCAATAAGCAGACCACTCGAACCCGAAAGCGACTCTCTCATGGAATATGACGTGACCAGTCCTAAGGACTCTTGCTAGAGGGGCGCTCGCAGAGCCGGTCATAGGCACCCCCGGCAATCGTGCCGTTCGAGGGAGCGAACTCCGCCTGGGGAACTCTGTTGCGGTATCAGTACGACAGCTTCACCGTGATCATTCTTTAAAATCAGGTGGGTCTTACACGGCATTGAACAAGACACAGTTCATGTGCTCGTCGGGGGTGTTGACATTCACTACAGACCAGTAAGTACAAATCCGGTTATATTTAGATACAAAAGACCAAATCGTTACTTGTTTACTTACCGAACCATACAAAGAACGAGTTGCAGCGATCGGCACTGTTACAAGTGTACTGACACTTGTACGCTCCATACTGACCCATCTTATGGGTGAAGGCCATGTACTACATTGTAAATATTACAGGGAGGTTAGTAAAGAAATCATCCCGAAATTCAAACTGGAACTGAAATATGCTCACATGAGGTCCCGAAATGAAGTGTTCATTGAACCATGCCTCCTTCACCGAGTAGGAAGTCCAGTTCTGCGTGGGAATCACGTTGGTGTAGTCAAGGATCGGGTAGCTGCTATCATGCTGCTTCGAGGCGGAGACGCCCTCTGTGCACACAGCAGCATCGCCGCCACGAGTACCTGATAATGACTTGGGAGCTGTGGGGGATGGGGTAGCCGTCGTTGCGGCGCCATCAGTCAGGGTTCCGGTAAGCGTGACGAGACCTCCCGAGTGGGAGATGTGGCTCTCGACAGTGTTGATGTCACGGAAGACGGGAGGCGGGGCACTAATAACCGCCGGGAGAGCGGCAACGATCATTAAAGTGGTGAAGATCATCTTCTTGATGGAGAACATTGTCGGCGCCGCGGAAAGTTGGAGGGATTGTATTAACGGATGGAGGAGGCCTGGGAGATTGAGGGTGTCTGTAGGTGGGAGGTAGGGTTGGTGTCGGTTGGTCCGTCGAGGATTCTGCTTGAACCTGACGTGTTCAACGTGATGGCGGAAGCGAGGTAGGTGGCGGTAAAAAGTTGAATTAGAGGATGAGGATCTGGAAGCGGATATGGAGTTTTTGTTGGGATTAGATAAAGGAACCTGAACCTCCGGTCTTTGGCCACCCAGATGCTCTGTAATCTTAACCTTGACCGAACTGGAAGGAAGGAGGTGAGCCTACCTGCTCTGAAATACCAACCATCATCATCATGCCTTCCCTTACTGTCTCCTTATCGGCAACAGTGGGGAGATTCGTTGAGCTAAGAACTCGAGATTTTCAAAGATTTGTGCTAAATCTACAGATAGTTGCCTGATCTCGTCTTTCGAGCTCCGTCAGTATGGGATTCGGTTGATGGTTGAGAGTCCAACCGACCCCCTCCCCCCCTTACCTCACGATTTAGGCGTCGTGTGATAGTAGAACCGCAGATTCCGGGTACAGCGGTGGAACCTGCCAGAGTTTCTGATGCCTCAATTGGAGTGTTCCTTGAGCACGGAAATGTGAATTGTCTCTCACAGAATCATGTCATCTGTTGTGCAATAAATCCCTGTTGTGGCAGGACAAGAGGCAGTGACACTCAAGTTTCGGCCGCCATCAGAGCTCGAGTCTTGTGTACAGTGCATTACAAACCCATCAATCTCGAAGATGAAAAGAAGAAAATAAAAAAAAAACTTTTAAAGGCAGCTAGCTCACTCTGCAAAATTATATCCACGAAATCACATTCGAATCAAGAACCCTCAACTGGCTTCTTGTACCAATGGACAAACGCCAACTCGAATTGCTCCAGAAAAAGTCGCCGACTACTTGCCTACAGCTCCTTATATCATTTTGCCATACCACTTTAACGCTATCTTTCCCGTCCTATTCTCGTCGGTTTTATTTTTCTTTTCACTTTTGCTGTTTTCTATACCCAGAGCACTGTATGATTCGGTTCCATCATCATCATCATCACCACCACCACCACTACCGTCAGAGTAAGTAACCTAGCGAGCTTCTTCCACCCACCAACTTCCCCACTCGGCATGGATATTCAGGTACTTGTAATCGAAAAAAAAAAAATTAACGTAAACCTACCAAATCTAATCGGCATATTCATGTGGGACATGCGTCAGAGTAGGTACAAAGCACAAAAAAAAAAAAAAAAAAAAAAAAAAAAAAAAAAAGAGGGGGGGGGGGAAGGGGGGGGGGGGGGGGGGGTGAAACCAACGAGAAACCCCAAAAAATACGTCGCGTCGCCTTTGAGTGCCTTATTGGGCAGGGCCATCCCAACGCCGACGGCGGGGGACGGG
>MU865033.1:30989-96653 GCA_033576145.1 Cladorrhinum samala | reverse complement strand
CACCAACAAAAAAAAAAAAACAAAAAAAAAAAAAAAAAAACCCACCCGGGCGCCGGCCCGGGGGGGGGGGGGGGGGGCGAGGGGGCACATCGTAACATCGATCATGCTTTATCACTCCGTCATGTTCCTCTCCGTGGTTGCCTCCCTTATTGATTCAGACACCGGTCGGTTATGGTAATAGTGGCATAAACATCAGCAGTTTACGAACGGAAACACTCTGATTGGAAATGACTGCCGAGCATGAAACGACAGAGTAGGATATTCAAGTCCGTCACATTCCACCCATGTGCTTATCATAGCAAAGCTCACGGATAAGGGTCTGAAGGGTGTCACCTCTCTATATCACACACAAGTAAACCAAAGCTCCTCCCCGCCCCTGACGCTGCCAAAGCCCTCTCGCTTCATCCAAAATCATCAACCCAACCCCCATTCTCATAGACGGTAAAGCAGACAAACATGTACCAGACACAAAGAGAACTACTCTCATGGTGCCCAACAAACCCAAATATACAAGCCGCAACTCAGACGAACCACCATTCTCTTTCGTTTTCTTGGCCTCCTATTCAATACTAACCCCATGCCTCAAACCCCAACCAAACCGGCGCGACCCGCCATCCTCGTATACCCAACACGAAACGCCTATACCGCGAAATGAAAAGCGCCCTTGATATCTCAGATAAAAAAAAGTTCCTCCCGCCACACTATCATAAAACAGGTAAACCGACAAGAAAGCCTTCTGCCAAATATAGAAACGACATATTGAATGTAGTAGGAGTAATCATGGTATCATAAAACAACGCCCGTAGCTCTTCCCTCTTGAACTCCCCTAAATCCAGTCAAGCAAAAATTCGTTTTAAAGCTCGCTAGACCCAGACGAACCCTTTAACTTTTTGGTCGACTTTGCCGTACCGATATGCGTATTGTGCACCTGTGATAACTTCGGTCAGTTTTCCGACTTGAACGCATACGAATGGTTAAAACTCACCTTGGTAGCAAACCTCAAACTCGTAATCGTCTCCTTCAAATGCGCCTCCAACGGACTAACCATGACAAACATGAGCGTCTTGGAGTTCCCGCCCAGCGAATACTGCAGCAGGTGCGTCAACTTCGAATTCCTGTAAGGAACGTGCGCCGACCCCTTGCCCAGCGCCTCAATCACATCTCCCAGGCATGCCAAGCTCTTGTTGATGTTCTGCGTCTCCCTCATTCTCTCGCCCTCGACCTGGGAGTGCTTGAGACGCTCAGAACCGGCCAAATCAACCAGGTTCAGAGTGCCCTCACAGCGCTCGTGCGTCGCAGAGTTCTCGCCGATAAGCTTGAGGATAAACACCGAGTGCGAGCGCGACGATCTCTCATTGGCCTTGGTGGCAGCCACGCTGCGGTTGCTCTGAGCCTGCTTGAGCATAACTTCGACCTTGTCCGGCGAGTCAAGCGCAACGGTCTTGCAGTTAAGCACCGTCGTCTGCTTGCGAGCATCATCGTGGCGGATCTCAAGCTTCTTGACCTCCCTGCCGGGTGTGAGCAAGTCGTGGAGCTCCTCGTTGTACACTTCAATGAAGCTACCCTCCATCGTGTACGTCCAGGACTTCTCCTTCAACTTGGTAATAGTGTCGTAAATCATGTGAACAGCGCGGGGAATCATGCCATCCGGCGAGGACATTGTGTACGTCTTTCCGGAACCAGTTTGGCCGTAACAGAAGATGCAAACATTGTAGCCGTCGAGAGCGCTCTGCACTAGCTGCGAAATTTCGCCAAAGACCTCCTCGTTGTGCACTGCGGGAGCGAAAACGCGGTCGAACTCGAACGGCAAGACTTTCCGACTGATGGCGCCCAGGCTTGACCTCTCCTCCGGTCCTGTCACGTCGATCTGGGCAGAAGTCTTTTCGTCGGGGAAGGCGATCGTGGCAGCGTCTCCTTCGGAAGAATCAAGCACTGGCCGCACTCTGCACATAACACGAATGTTGCCCTTGAGTTCCTGGTACTTGTTGAAAAGAACGCGCCGCTCCGTCTCCTCCTTGATCAGCTTCTCCTTGGCTTCATCCGCCACCCGCAACGCCTCCTGCAGACGGGCCTCCATTGTCGCGAAAGAGTCTGATTGTTGCTTGCTATCCGATTCCAGAAACTCGATCTTGGCTTTGAGACCGCGCATTCGATCCTCCATCGTCAGACTTGCTGTGGACATTTCGGCTAGCTGGTTTTTCAGGCTCTGCTTTATTGTCTGATCTCGTTCCACGTCCAATTTTAGAGTTTCAAGCATCGAGCGCATTTCCTGGATTTCTCGATCTTTTTTGAGCACAGTGAGGTTCAGGTCCTGCTGCTCTGAACCCAACTTCTGCCGTAACTCTTGAATTTCCTTGGATTGTCGGGACTGCTCGTCGGCCAGCTGTGCTCGATACTGCTTCTCCATGGCCTCGAGAGCTTCACGATGCTCACGTTTCAGCTGGTCGATTTCCGACTTGGCCTCCCTCCTCAGCTCGTCGACTGCGTGCTTGTGCTCTCGTAATTTGTCCTCAATCTCGTACTTGTGCCTCCTCTCTTCGGCCTCCATCTGTAGAATTAGTGACTGTTTCTCTTGCGTCATGTTCTGCTTATCCTGTTGCAAGGAGCCAATCTGCGATTGTAGCTGATCGTTCTGGTCCGTGAGTCGTTGCCGTTCCCGTTCAAGGTCGCTTGCTGCGAGAAGTGGTCAGCTTCCCTCCCATCACAAAATGGCCCCCTTTTCCGGCTACACCTACCCTTATTCTTGGCGAGCTCCATTGCCTCTTCCCACGATTTCCTGTCTGTCAAGGTGCTGTCAAATACCTCTTTCATTTGCTTGAACTGGGTTTCGAACTCGTTAAGCCGGCCGTCAACGTCCCAACCTGTGAATGTTGTTAAATTCGAGTCTTTTGTCAAATACGCTAACTTTATAGGAGAGGATTGCTTCGTAGGCGAGCAGGGAGTTCTCGCGATGCTTCTAAACGCGGATTCAAACCTCTCCAGTGCAGCCATTCCGCGGATATGTGGAGGTGTAGTTGGCCTTGCAGTTGATGCGGTGGCCTGAGACTCGGCTGAGCCAAGTTGATTGGATTCGGCTGTCTCTTCTCCGCGGCTGCCCCGGGATTGGAAGGGTCCCGTTTCGGCATCGGATTGAACAAAAGGAGAAGGGGGTGGAGGCTGTTGTTCGCTTTCCTTGGAGACCACTTGATCCCCGGCAGAGCTGACGCTGTCGTTCTCATCATCGTCAAGCGAGAGGTTGCCCATTCGCCGACTGAGGCCTGAGATATCTCTGCTGGTCTGTCGTACACGAGTCCCCAAAGACTGGTCTGAAATAACTGTCCGGATCTTCTTTGACCGCAGGACCTTTTGAGAAGACTGGGGGAAAGACGAAATCGTCCTACCCTTTTTTGGTGGTTGACTCGGCCGTGCCGGTTCTTCTTCGCCGGCTCGATTTCCCATCGACGTGGCCGGTCGTCGTACTGATCCTCCACGGGTGACGCCATTAGTGCCTTGGTTGAATCCCATGGATGTCGGTGCCCTCGATGATACTGGTGGTCGACTACCAGGCCCCATGCTCTTGCCGAAATTGCTGGATCCGACATTGCGAGAGCTTCCTGGGATATTGGATGTTGGTTGAGCCTGGAGGACAAGCAAGTTAGTACACACAGAGCTCTCAAAGTGTATATATGTGTGTATATGTCTTATCAACAAAACCCGAGCGAGCAATTACATGACGCTGTTCGTTCTTCCTTCGAGCCCAACTGTTGTTGCTATGGCCGCCCTCGCAATTACGTAAATGCGGCGCTGAACAGCAACTCCTGAGACGCTTCGACCCATCAGAATTGGAGATGTTGCTCTCTTCTTTCTTGCGGGTGTCCATTGCATGACAAGCTTGGCAGCGGTGGTATGTTATGGGTAAGGTGGGTGATGAAGATCGAGATCAAGAAAACAGAGAGAGAGAGAAGTGGTGAGAATATGGTAGACCTACAGTTGCTAGATTTGCGATTGAAGTTGGCCTGACGCCGAAGCGGGCCGACATTGAGGGTGCTGCCGAAGGAAGTTGCGACTTTGAAGAGTACTCAACGGCCGCTTCGGCCAGTGTTTTGCGCTTGGGTTCAGGCTGCGGGAGGTTGCCATTGTATTGGCGCTTTGTGGGAATGGCGGTCGCCTGCGCGCGCGCATTGCTTTCCGAGTTTGTGATCTCCTGCAGCGTCGTCGCCAGCGAGGTGTTGGTCGCATGCACTCGTGGCGGCCGCAGACCGGACCGGTGGTTTGTGTTTTCGGCGGCGGCGTCCATGTTGATTGTGCGCATGCGGGGAATCACCAGGTGCACGAGCAGGTAGGATGACGAGAGGAGCAGGGCTCCAGAGTTGTGTGAGGTTGGCGGCGGCGTTGCGATGTGCAGCGGGTCTTTGGTCGGGGCGTTGGGTTCAATTGATCGCCTCCTCAACGGGTGTAGCGCAGAAAGCGTGAAGCTCGAGACTGCTGTGTTTACTTCACCGGGGCAACCAAATATTCGGGCGTGGTCTGTGCGTCGGCCCCAAAACCTGGAGCGGCGGGGCGCGCTGGGAGAGGAGGCAGTTGGCAGCGGGGGCCGAGAGCTCGATCGGAGGGCGGGGCGGTCAATTTCGACTGGCCGCAAATCTAGCGACGACAACGAAGCACTTCGACGCAGTCGTGGCAGGCGCGGACCGGAACGTGTGTCATGGCTGTGGGAATCCTGGGACGGTGGAGCATGGTACATCCATTCGGAATGGTCCATTTTCAACAAGAATCATGAAATATGGATATGGTAGGTTGGAGGGCATTTCCAGAGGTTAGGTTCCAATTCCCTTTTTTCCTCCTAGCAGGTTGGGTTCCCTCGAGTTTGAGGGAATTCAGTGAGGGCAGGGGGGTGGGTTTTAATTATCCCTACGGTCGTGGCTCTATTAGCTTCCATTCACCGCCAAAGGGTGCAGTGATGCGTCCATTAGAATGGGCCCATGAGGGGAACGTATGGTTCCTGTTTTTGGGCCCTTTGCCGTCCGTTGCGCCGCTCCCGCAGTGTTCGGCAACATCGTCTCTTGACCAATTCCCCAGACAAGTAGGCGGTCAGTTGCGCAAGGCTCTAACACAGCGAGTTATTCCTATTTTGTACTGAACCTTTTTCAAATGGAGTAAAAACCGAATTATTCATGATCATGACTTGCATTTCCTTTCCCTTCAGTTGTACGGAGTATGTACTGTACATATGTACGTACGTATTCGGTGGGTTAGGGTTTTCTGCCCGAAGCACTGGCCAATTGTTCACATGAAGCCCCCACCCGACATCTTCTCAGAAAAATGACACTGGCCACTGGAACGAGCGATAACGGTCAAACCGCGCTGAGAGCGCTTCCGACAGCTGGGAATTTAACCTACCTATGCCACATACTCCCAACTCAAAAGGTCTCAGAGCAAAGAGCATCAAGATCAACGTCAGTTGACCTGCTTTGGGCATCTAATCTCGACTGACTGACCCCCCTCCCTTCCATCTTTGGTGCCCCACCAATAAATGCTTGCATAATCCCACTTGCAGGCTCAATTTGCCTACCACGCGACCTTTCAAAAATGGAGAAGTTCTCCCAATTCCGCGACAGAGGCAAGCAATACACCCCCCCCCTCCTCTTCATCTTTATTTTTGCTAACCGTATCCCCCCCCCCCTTCCCGCTCCCCAATAATAGGCTCAGGCATATCCCCCTTCATCCCAGCGACCACTTCCGCCTCCCTGCCCAGCACCCTGCTCTACACCCTCATCTTCCTGCTCCGCGCCCCCCTCTTCGTCCCCTTCGCCCTGCTGTGCGTCCTCCCGCTCTCCCCCATCCTCCCCGCATTCCTCCGCAAGCTCCTGCTATGGTTCGTCCTCTTCATCCCGGGGATCTGGTGGGTCGATCTCCAACTTGACAACGTCAAGCGCGGCTCCCTGTCTCAACAACCACCTTCGCGCATGCCCCAACCGGGCTCGATAATCGCAGCGAACTTCACCTCGCCGATCGACGCCATATACCTCGCCGCCGTCTTCGATCCCGTCTTTGTCGCGACCTACCCGGGCACCCGCAAGGTCCGCCGCATCTCTCTGCTCTCGGCCGTGCTGGCCGCCCTGTCGGGCGCGGTGCCTACCTCCCCTCCTACCGGCAAGGACCTGACCACCCTCAAAGCGCTGCGGGAGAGGTATCCGAACCGCATCCTGGCCGTCTTCCCCGAGAGCGGGACGACAAACGGCAAGGGGATCCTTCCGCTGAGTCCGGGCCTGATTTCCGCGCCCGTGGATGCCTTGATCTTCCCCGTCAGTATTCGGTACACCCCGCCGGATATCACCACGCCCGTCCCCGGTGATTATTTGGGTTTCTTGTGGAGGCTGCTGGGCCGGCCGACGCACACGATTCGGGTTAGGATCGCGGAGGGGATGCACAATACGGCGCATGCGGTGAATGGGATTCCGCCTGCGGGGACGGCCGAGAGGAGGAGTAGTGGAGGCGATGAAGCTGTCACGGCCGAGGAGCAGAATTTGCTGGATGCAGTTGGAGAGGCCCTGGCGAGGCTGGGAAGAGTGAAGAGGGTTGGGTTGACGTTGAAGGACAAGAAAGCCTTTGTGGCTGCTTGGAATAAAAAGGGTTCGAGGTAGAAAAGAGGGATTAGTGGTGGGAACACTTCATTCGTCGAGGGACTTGTGGACTCTGCAACAAGATTATTAGTTTAATTCTGCATGGGAACTTTTAGCTCATACTATATACATGTGCGACTGCGGCATCAAAGAATGTATTATAGGGGCTGGCCAGAGCACATTGCATTTGTCACAAAGGGAATCATCAACCACGAAGCACCATGGGTTGCTCAGAAACGCGCTGGTGTATCTGCAACATTATAAAAACTGGTAGCCAGCCTGGTATATCTTTTAAACACCCCTTCAAAAATAGTGCGACTGAATAGCGCCTTTTCCAATGCCCAACAAAACAGAAAGCAAAAATGAATATGTACAGCCAAATAATCCTCACTCGAAACAATCATGCCATGTCTCCATGCCCTGTCTTGTTTCTTTCTTTTTGTTTTCCCCCCTTCTTATCCATTAAGCGTCAGTGACGCATCCGTGGCTGGCATCGCTGACCAACTTGGCGTACTTCCCAAGGGTTCCCCTTTTGGCCTTGGATTCAGGAGCCTTCCACGCCTTCTTTCTCTTCTCGAGCTCCTCAGCGGGGACCTCGAGATCAAGGACGCGCTTCTCAGCATCAATGATGATCCTGTCGCCGTCCTTGACGAGGGCGAGCGGGCCACCCTCCATAGCTTCGGGCACAATGTGACCGATCAGGAAGCCGTGGCTGCCGCCAGAGAAGCGGCCATCAGTGATGAGGGCAACATCCTTGCCGAGACCGGCACCCATGATGGCGGAGCTGGGCTTGAGCATTTCAGGCATGCCGGGACCACCCTTGGGACCCTCATACCGGATAACGACAACCGTCTTCTCGCCCTTTTTGATCTCGCCGCGCTCGAGAGCCTCAATGAAACCATCCTCGTAGTCGTAGACCTTGGCGGTGCCCTCGAAACGGAGACCCTCCTTGCCGGTGATCTTGCCGACGCAGCCGCCAGGAGCCAAGGAACCGCGAAGGATCTGAATGTGGCCGGTGGGCTTGATGGGGTTGCTGAAGGGGCGGATAATCTGCTGGTCGGACGGGAAATCGGGGTAGGCATCAACGTTCTGCTTCATGGTCTTGCCGGTAACCGTGACGCCAGAGCCATCGATGATACCCTCCTTGAGGAGGAACTTGAGAAGAGAAGGAGTGCCGCCGATCCTGCAGAGGTCCTCCATGACGTACTTGCCAGAGGGCTTCAGGTCAGCCAGGAAGGGAGTGCTGTCGCTGACAGCCTGGAAGTCGTCAATAGTGAGGTTGATGCCGACCGAGTCGGCGATGGCGATAAGGTGGAGCACGGCGTTGGTGCTGCCGCCGAGGATGGTGACGACCTTCATGGCATTCACGAACGCCTGGCGGGTCATAATGTCGCTGGGGCGGATATCCTCGCGGAGGAGGTTCTTGACGGCCTCGCCAACGCTCTCGCACTCCGCCTTCTTGCTGGGATCCTCGGCCGGGTTGCTGCTGGAACCCGGAAGAGTCATACCGAGGGTCTCGATAGCGCTGGCCATGGTGTTGGCAGTGTACATGCCACCGCAAGCACCACCACCGGGGCAGGCATTGCGAATGATGTCGAAGCGCTGCTTCTCGTCGATCTCGCCCGAGATGTACTGACCATAGGCCTGGAAAGCACTAACAATGTCGATGGGTTCACCGGCCTGGCTGCAGCCGGGCTTGATGGTGCCACCGTAGACCATGATGCTGGGACGGTTGACTCTGCCCATGGCGATCAACACGCCGGGCATGTTCTTGTCGCAGCCGGGTAGGGAAACGTTGGCATCGTACCACTGTCCGCTCATGACCGTCTCGATGCTGTCGGCAATAATCTCTCTGCTCTGCAAGCTGTAGCGCATACCGGTAGTACCCATGCTGATACCGTCGGAGACACCAATGGTATTGAAGCGCATGGGGACGAGGCCGGCCTTGGCGACGCTGTCACGGACGAGCTTCGAGAGGTCGAGGAGGTGCATGTTGCAAGGGTTGCCTTCGTACCAGACGGATGAAATACCGACCTGGGCCTTGTTCATGTCGGCCTCGGTGAGACCAGTGGCGTAGAGCATGGCCTGGGAGGCACCCTGGGACTTGGGCTGGGTGATGGCCGACGAAGTCTTATTAAGCTGCTTATCATTGGCATAGCGGCGGGGGGTGATAGAAAGCGAACGGCTAAAGAATAACGATCAGTTAGGCTGCACTCATCATGAAGTTGCTCAAGTTACCCAGTTAGAGCAAAACATACAGCTGGTTCTTGAGAGGCAGAGCCCGGCTTGTTGCCAGAGCTCTGGGGGCCCCGGCCCTCATAAGCGATGAGGCAAGCATGACGAGGTGTTGGGAGAGAATGAAGGAGGAAAAAAAAAAAAAAAAAAAAAGAGAAGGGATCAATTGATTGTCCCAGATGGAAACCTGATGTTATAATTTAAAGAAAAAACCACGAGGGCAAGCCAATTGACCCTATCTTTTTCCTCTCAGGTTGGGAGATAGGTGTGAGTCGACCTTTTGGGCGAAGTCGGAGGTAAAATTTCCATGTTAACCATTTGTGTTGTATACATACATACAGTCACAGGGACAGCGACAGGGGTCCCCGCACTCAGCTCCCCCGCCCGGGCCTAGCTGCAGACAAATACAAGCTTCGCAATTGGCTCTTGTTTCAAGCACGAGAATTGGGAATGGAGTCGTTTTCCAAAACATCTTAAAAGTCTAGATTCAGTTGTTGTTGGGTAAGTAGGGTGAGCTAACTCTCTTTGTGCTGATTGACTTGGATTCTAGGATACAATAATGTAACGGTGTAATGTCCAAAACCTCCGTCGTGTAACAGCAACCATGTGAGCTTGGGGAGCAAAGGTCCATCTTAGCTCAACGACATGTCGAGAGAAACCCGGCGATGCTCTTAATCGCCGAAATATTGGATTCCGCTAACTTACGCCCCGTCTGTGGGCTGGGAATAAAGTAGTCCGCCATCGGGCGCGAGCCGGTGCGGAGGGTAAACACTCTTTGCGGCACTGGGCAGTCTTGCGCTGTCATCGAGTTCCCGACTCTTATGATTTGCTCTCTTTCGCATCTGCCGATGCCATAGTGCCATCATTCTTCTCCCTCCGATGCAGAATCTGATCAATAATACCGAGCTCCTTAGCCTCGTCGGCAGTCAAGTACTTGTCCCGCTCCATCATATCGTTGACAGCCTGCATATCGTACTTTTCAAACCCAAACGGCTTGTTGATGTGTTCCTGCACAATCTTGTTGATCTGCTGGCGTAGCCTTTGTATTTGATTTGCGTAAATCAGGATGTCGGCGGCTTGGCCGCGTGTGCCTCCCAGAGGCTGGTGAACCATGATGGAGCTGTGCGGTAATGCGTATCGTTTCCCCGGCTCGCCGCCAATCAGGAGGATGGCGGCCATTGACGCGGCGCCGCCGACACAGACGGTCGATACGGGCGACTTGATGTAGGTCATGGTGTCGTAGATGGCGAGCCCTGAGCTCACCTCTCCGCCCGGGGAGTTGATGTACATGGTAATTGGCTTGTCGGGGTTATCAGATTCAAGCCAGAGTAGCTGGGAGACTATTGATGCTGATACGGTATCATCAATCGCACCGTTCAAGCATACTATCCGTTCCTGCAGCAGCTTGGAGAATATGTCGGCTTCGCGTCGACAGTCAGTATCAATCCGTGCTCTGCATCATGTGGCTATTGCGACCGAGAGCTTACATGTTCGCCAACCTCCCGCCTGAGTTGTTAGTCAACCGAAGGGGAGATGCGCATCCGGGGCGAACATACCGTGACCTCTGTGATGTACGGCATGGGGATGCCACCTACAGGCCGCATTGCCCCCGGGGCGCTACCGAAGTTGGAGAATTTTCGACATTGCGAGCCGCCTATCCTTCGCAACAATCGACAAGCAGCTCTTTGCGAGTTCATCCTGACGACTGTCGAAAGTGCTGTCGTGAGATACCAGGTCTCGCCTAGTGGGGGACTTTGCGATGGGGATCGTGGCGTGAATTGGGCAGTTTGTTGTTGATCAGTGAGAGACAAGCTATAAAGCAGAGGCTCCAGGCTTGGCATCTGGAGCTCACAGTGCCAAGACCAGATCTGGCAGGGGGAGCTTCAATGAGCGAGTGCACGGATACTCCAACTTTCTGATGCAAGTGGGAAAGCTTGAGAATTTAAAAGTTACGACCTCTCAAGAAAAATACTTGCAACTGCAAATAGGCAAGGCATGATGCCCAAAATACCTGTTGCAAGGCTCACTCTCAGGTCTTTGAGGTTTGATTCCGTCATTTTCAACCCACCAATTCTCTCACGAAAAATACACACAAGCGTTAGCAAAGCACAAGAAAACAATTCAACACCAGCAGAATCTCCAAATTTTGAATATGAAGTCGACACTGCCAAAAAGGTCGTCAAAACTGCCGCTGGGGCATTGCCACTGTCCCCGTGGATGGATTCGACCTTTTTTGACACCAGAAATCAATTCCTCGATCGGAAACCAAAAGCAAGCGGGTACAAGAAGACAAAATTTCAACAGAAATTAAGACGTAACGTTTATGCCATGGCATTGGCAAGCCCTCCACGAAGATGTGCGATTTCCATGTGCACTCTTCCAACTTTCTTCTTTCAACGCTTTAAGCTTGTTCAGCACCCCGAGACAGAGGAGGCCTGGTTTGTTCCCCAAGATCTCGAAAGGCCCAGCCGGCTGCATAGTCCGGCCCCTACCTCCACCATTGTCGAAGATGCAGGAAGCGACCATGTCGGTGACATAGACAAAGCCGCAGAGGCGGGCGAGGGGACCCCAACAGAGCAAAGCGATGGCATCATATCCAAAAAAGCTCAACGGAGAGACTCGAAACGACCTACTCCAGGACCCTCTGCATACACTCTCAACAGTCGGCGCCTTCTTGACGACTTCTTCGTCAAATCCTCGCCCTACTCAGGCCAATATCGAAAACTTCTTCGCATGAACGACGGCGCTGGTGTTTTGCGTCAGACCCTCAACAGCGCACGCTGGCGGTCCGACATGGACTCGGCCTTGTTAGATATCATGCGGAAACGGATTGTTGAACGTCTCCTAGAAGCGGCAACTAGTGTCGAGCAGCAAGGCCGGAAATACATCCAACCATGCAGCTGGGACAACGTAGCCGAGTTCAATCACCTGGGCTGTCTCGTCTACTTGGGACGAACCGAAGGGTCATCGGCGGATTCAGAAAAGGCTGACCTTCCGCGGCTCTCGGCGTTGACTGCTGGCAAGAGGTACGACTGGAAAGTGGCCGTTCATGATCTACGGGTGCTCCTAGGCGACGAATATATCAGCCATCTAAAGGAACAATCTGCCCTGTTTCGTGGCGGTTCGCTCTTCCTTTTGGGCAGGACGGCCACCCAACCGCTTCAAGTGTTGCTGTGGAAGCTTCAGGGTTACATCTCTTTGGATCCTTAGGGGACTGGCTCGGTGGCGCAGGATTTCCATGTTGGAATCTGGGCAATGGTAGTCAAGTGATTTTGTTCTGGTTTTGGGTCACAGAAACCGGGCACAATCCCGACCCTGCAGGCAGATCTCGATTTGGAAATTTCATCACGCCGCTTTACTGGAGAGCCCATTGGCGACTTGAAGAAAGGCGGCCAGGTCAATTTGACCGCAGTATTTAGGTAGCCCAGCACTCCTGTTTCGCTCCCATGCTTCAGCATCCTCCTGCTTCACACCCTCGGTCAGCGACCTTTTGGAAAGAGCCTCAGTGATAATGAGTTCTCAAAACACAAATCAGCCTTCCGAGTACCTACGGCCTCTTCCGAAAAGTCTTCAGAAATCGAATTCACATCATCTTATTACCGAGACTCACCAAAGATGGCATGAATATATCTTTGTTCACCTCACCAATACAGTCAAGCCCCAAATCTCGAAGAGGAACTCTTGGACACGGGGACTCTGTATTCTGTTGCAGATACTTGGCGGCATGGCATTCATCATAGCATGCATTTCCCTCTGGCCCGCGATTGCCTCGGCTGCAGAGTCGAGAAAAGCGAATAAGCTGGCCCAGTGGACATCAACCAAAGATTTTTTGGAATTCTGCGAATCTGTACGATAACGGCATTGCCCCTACTATTTTCATGTTACAAAGACTAAACAGAATCAGCGTGGCTTCGACACACCACCTTGTCTCTCAGCAGAGAACTTGACTTTGGTCGCACCACCTGGGCTCCCGATTTCTAAGCGGCGTCGCTCTCCTCCAAGTGGTCCAATGAAGAGCACAGGTGCACTCATCCCGGATTTGTTCTCTTTGACAGGAATTATCCTCCTCACACTCTGCGCCGTAGCCGTTCTCGGGCTTGCCGAAACATTCAGAGTTGGTTACCGCTTCCGACCGTTCCTTCGTTCCCTCCGAAGAGTAAATCTGGGGCCGTTTCCCAAGGGATTGGACCAACTTGCCCTCCCATACTACCACTCCAATATATTTTGTGACCTCACTCCTTTTACTGCAGTCGGACGAAAAGGCACGAACTCTACCGACTGTCATAGCGAGCATCTTGAAGAAGCCATCTCTAGCAACTGCGGCAGCCGAGTCCCTCGGAAACGGACCACTGGCAAGCGGCGACGGGTGGGATACTCAAGATACAAGACTGCAAATAATCATCTCCAGAAAGGACTCGACGATACTAGTGAGGATGAGTTTTATACTTCCGGTAGTGTTCGCGAGACGGATGCCAGGCGAGACAGGACGCGGTTGAGAAGGAGGGGGAAGAGGGTTGGGGGTTGGTAATGATGATATCGAGTCATGATAGCTTTTGAAAGTCAAGAAACATGTCTCTAATCAAGAAAAATGTACAAATGCGGCACAGAATGACATCCTGGAAGTTTTCACGTTTTCCATCAGACGGGCCGCCACACAACCCCAACCCTCGTCATGCTTCTGATGAGGTTACATTTTCTGCTGATCCTATTCGCACCATTTCCCTGCTGGCGGGAGACGGTGCTACCAAAAAGTCGATCAGCAACATTCCTTGGTTTCGTAAGTTTTCGTTTACGTCTATAAACCATTCCTAGATATAAAAGACGGAAAAGGCTCCCTTGCCGGGTGGTTCTGGATTTCTGAAGGACTCGCGTGAGAATGTAAGGTTCAGTGAGAACTGATGTGACTGGGATTCGATTGGATTTGATGACTATCTTGGGAAACTCGGGTTTTGACAAAAAGTACAAAATCTGAATTTGCGAGTCGCAGACTCCGCTCAGGCTTTTTGGTGAAAACCGTGGACCTCAGGTCCAGTCTTCAGCTTCAAACTCCACAACACAGCGAGCAAAGCTTCTCGCAGGGACAGCCTGGCTTGCTATCTAGTGGTTCCTTCCCGACTCACTGGTACCGGTACCTCCTTTGAGACTCGCGATTGCTGCCACCACGAGAACACAATGCGCACGTATTTACGATAATTAACTTTTGCGACTTATTTCATAAGTATTTTTATATTTGGGGGAATATTCTCTCTCTCTCTCTCTCTCTCCTTTTTTTTTGGGGGGATTTTTTTTTTTTTTTTTTTAAAAAAAAAAGTTGCAAACCAAAAGAACCATACGACCCCAAAAAACTTCGATTCATCTCTCATCGCTCAAACAACAACTTCTCCCAAACTTACACCACCTCAACGAACGTTGAAAGACTGAACGCACAACATCTCGATCTCACCACAGTTTCCGATTATAAAAGAGTTCAACATCTTACAATAACAACACAACAACAATGTTTGATACGAACCCATCGCTAATCCAAGATGGACCCCAGCACACCCATATCTGGGCGCCCAAACCTACCCCCCTCATCCTGATCCACGACGGCGGTGGCACCATCTTCTCATACTACTGTCTCGATACTTTATCACCGGCCCGACCGCTCTACGGAATCGCAAATCCGCACTACCACTCAGGCGAATCGTTCGAGGGCGGCATCCCTCAGATGGCTCGTCACTACCTATCTCTGATAAGATCCACTTTCCCCAGCGGAGGGGAAGTGCTTCTGGGAGGGTGGTCGCTGGGCGGTCTAATCTCACTGGCAATCGCCGAGCTCGCCAGGGGGACCGATCTGAAAGTCGTGGGAATCGTAATGGTGGATTCTGTGTGTCCCATCGGCGCGGACCCCGAAAAGATGAGAAAAGCGGTCAGGCACGGCGTCGCGTGGGGGGAATCTACCAGGGAGGACACCAAGGAGAAGGTGCTGAGGTGTTTTAGCGAGGCGTTCAGGATGGTGAACGAGTGGGAGCTGCCGGAGTGGGGTGATGACAGATGGGGAGCGAAACCCCCGCCGGTGGTCCTGCTGAGAGCGAAGGAATGGGTGCCCGTTCCTGAGGAGGCCGAGGGGGGGGGCGCGGTTAGCAGGGTTGATTTACATCGGAACGATAGGTTGCTAGGCTGGGGAGGGTACAGAAAGGATTTGGTGAGGAAGGTGGTGGATATTCCCGGGCATCATTTCAATATATTCGCGATGGGAAATAATTTGGATGTTGTCAGTCAGGAGATTGGGAAGGCTTGTGTGGAGTTGGAGAAGTTTGGGCGGTAAAAGGGGTGGAGGGAAAGGTTGAGGAGGAAAAGGAGACAACGGATTCGGTGCGCAGTGCGTTGAATTGGCTGTTGGGAGGGCGTATAAAGAACATAGCATGGCGTTTAACAAGGCAAGCGCTGATTTTCGAATTGGGGAGGGGGGCGAAACATGATAGATATACTATGGTGATGAAACATTTAGATTCATTCAAAGGGTAACTCGCTCGGTTATGAAAGATACACAAGGTACATGATTCCGGTTCTTATTTTCTGCAAGTTGACGTTAGTTATTCTGATGCTCATAAATTGAAAGGAAAACAAGATGGACCACAATTCTGGACAATGTTACATGTCGATGCTTCGACATGGCTAGGTGAAAACTACAATGGCCTATACAAGACTAGATTGCACATTGGCATACACAGTAAAAATTGTTAGGCGTGGTGGCAGAGTGGTCTAATGCGCAAGACTAGAAATCTTGTTCCTTCGGGAGCGTCTGTTCGAATCAGGCCCACGTCGAATTCTTTTGACCTTTTTTGAAACACCTTTACTATTTTGCTCGATAGGCAATCTTCACCAAACTAATGAAGGAATGATTTTTTTATTTTTTTTTAGTCTACTCGGAATCAGCAATTTGTTCATATAGAGGATCTTGTTGATTTGCGGTGCGCTTGTACCTCGCTGGTTATCTGCTTGTCTGCCCTTTACCATCGCAAACATAAAATGTTCTAGCCACTCATAATCATTACACAATTCATAGGGATATGAGCGACAAGCACTAATGCGACGTCTTTGTTGTTTGGAAGATTCTTTTCAATAGAATATTTGACTGAGCTTGAGAGAGTGACAGCCTAGAGCTATCATCCCATCTTTTTTTCCCAATCAGGGGCAAGCTGAAGATGATAAGGCTAAGGCTGTCAGCTCGAACCCAAGTGCGTTAGCATTGGGAGATATTGGAAGTCTTACCAAATAGGGGAGGGAGGGGGGAAGGGTGCATTGGGTTCTTACTCGGATTACTTCTTCTCATATCTTTTTTTGTTCTTATTTTTCTCTTGTTTTAAAAAATGTTTCCATGTCAACTAATTATATGACATTTTATTTAACGCGGAAGACATCACTCAGCACAATGAGGCCATGCAATAATATACTATCGTCGACAGTAATAATAACAGCGATACTTGCGCCTTTCTCCTCTGCATCCTCCAGCAGCTCGAGCCCAGAGCTTCCACTGCTACTCACACCAAGACAGTCGTCTTGCTCTCAAACCGCAGGACCAAACCCTTCCAACCCGTCAAGATGGTGGCGATCCGAGATTGCCCACAACGGGACGACTTCGTATTCCTCTGACCCAACATACCAATACTACCGCACAGTAATCCAGTTCGGTGCCGATCCATCAGGGGTTAAAGACTCTTCTCAAGCGTTCAACTCAGCCATAACATGTAATTATTCATAATACCTACCCAAATTTTTGTTTCTCTCCCCCAGCCTCCCAGGGGGCCCTCCCTGCTCCCCCCTCCCCGTCTTTTAAATTTACGTTTTTCACATTTTTTATATAACTTTTAACTGACTTTTTTTTTTTACTTACCTCCCCCGTTTTCCCAATCGCACAGCGCAAAACCGAACAGCCAACACGGTAACCACCCTGCCGGCATACATCTACGTCAGCCCGGGGACCTACCTGATCTCGTCCCCGGTAAACCTCCTGGTCAACACTTTTCTGGTCGGAGACGCCGTCAACCCGCCCACGCTGGTGGCAGACCCGTCCCTCGGCGCCGAGCCGCTCATAAACGGCTATGACACCAACCAGGGGGAAGGCAGCGCCAACAAGAACTTTTACGTGGCCCTGCGAAACTTCAAGATGGACACCACCGCCGTCCCGCCCGGGACGAGAGCAAAAGCCGTCAACTGGAGCGTCTCTCAGGGATCCAGCTTCACCAATGTCGAAATCGTCATGGCCCCCTCGGCGCAGCCGGGCGGGACGGAGCACAAAGGCGTGGTGATGGAGCCTGGCGGTTCCGGCGGGGTCATAGCCGATTGCTCGTTCAAAGGCGGGAAGGTCGGGGTGGAAGTAGCCAGCCAGCAGTATCTGTTGAAGGGGTTGAGGTTTGAAGGGACCGAGGTTGGGGTTGCGGTTAAGAGGGGCTATGTGCTCACCATTCAAGGGGGAGGAATTAAAGGGGCCAGGTACGGAGTTGAGATAGAGGATGGGGTTGGGGCCGTCTCGGTTGTGGATTTTGAGGTTGAGGGTGTGGAGGCAGGGGTAAATGTTAAGGGGGAGAGGGGATCGTTAGTTTTGGACGGGTTTGTGGTTAAGGGTGGCGATGTGGCTGTTAGGAGGGAAGGGAACGGTGAGGTGCTGTTGAATGGGTCGGTTCCCGAAGGTCAGACTTGGGTGATGGGGAATGCGTAAGTTTATCCAAGTGTGGACAGGATAATTAGGGGGGCGATGATGACTGACGGCGTATCATAGGAACCCTGATGGGTACCAAGCTGGAAAGATGTACCCGATTCGGAGACCAGCTGGTCTGTTGGATAATGGAAAGTATTTCACCAAGGGGTTGCCGCAGTATGAGGAGTACGACGTCACTCAAGTTATCAGTGTTAAGGATGATCCGGAACATATTGTTTACGGCGACAGTAGGTCTTTTCCCTGTCACAGACGCTTTGACTCATTATACTCACACACACCCTAGACTCTCATGACGACGGTCCAGCCATCAACGAAATCCTCCTCAAATACGCCAACTGCAAAATCGTCTTCTTCCCTCAGGGCATCTATCGCACCACCGCAACCATTTACGTCCCTCCAGGGTCACGTCTGGTAGGAGAAGTCTTCAGCATCATCTCCGGCGATGGCCCTCTCTTCTCTTCCGCTTCCTCCCCGCTACCAGTAATCCAAGTCGGTAAACCCAACTCGTCCGGCACCGCACAACTCACAGATCTTCTGTTCTCGGTCGCGGACACCCTCCCCGGCGCCATCATAGTTCAAGTCAACATGGCTTCCCCTAAACCGGGCGACGTTGGTTTCTGGAACTGCATAATCCGAGCAGGCGGCTCAGTCGACACCCTCGTCACGCCCAGATGCAGCTCCCTCACACCCTGCAAAGCAGCTTTCGCCCTTCTTCACCTCACCAAAACAGCTTCGGCCTACCTTGAAGACATCTGGGGTTGGGTGGCGGACCATGGCCTTGATCCGCTGGGTTCTGAACCCATGCCTGCCCAGACCATTTCTGTCGGCCGCGGAGCCCTAATAGAAACCACCTCACCCACTTGGCTCGTCGGCACCGCGTTTGAGCACTGCACTCTGTACCAATACGCTCTACGCAACTCATCAAATACTTACCTGGGAAGTTCTCAGACCGAGTCGCCCTACTGGCAAGGCAAGGGGACACCGGCTCGAGCACCTGCGCCTTGGGAAGTGAACGCTGGCTATGGTGATCCAACCTTTTCGCATTGTGCAACTCGCGGAACCGCAGACGATGATCGATGTTACCGAGCTTGGGGGATGCACGTGTCCCACGCCAAAGATACGGTCATGCACGGCTCGAGCCTCTGGGTGTTTTTCAATAAAATGAATGACAACCAGTGGAGGGACCCCCAGTGTGCCGAGACCGAAGGGGTGTGTCAGACCAACATGGCGTGGGTGGAGGGCGCGAAAAGGTTGTTTTGGTACTCGCTGAGCACGAAGAGTACGGCAAACATGATATATGATATCGGGAAGGGGGGAGGAAAGGGGGTGAACTTGGTGAAGCAAAGTGATGTTTCGGGGAGCTGGGGAGGAGTGGTGGCTGCTTATTTAATGAATGCCGGGGAGGAGAGTGGTGATGTCGGGGAAGATTCGGGGGCAAGCGCGCTGGGCGTGAAAGGGATACTGACATTGGTTTTAGCGGCCTTGTACGCTTTTTGGGCTTTGATGTAGGTTTATCGCGATGCTAACAAGATAATGAATACACTGCAATGATGACGAGAACTGAGCTAACTCTTGAAAAAAATGGGTGTTATAGGCTTGAAGGATTGTACCTGTTGAGCTGCGACGGCAGGGCATTTGAGAGATGGTTTCCGGGGAGACAAAGGAGAAGAAGGGGGTTGGTGGGCAACATCTCTCTTGGATGAGAGAGTCAAGATGCCTCTAGGATGAGTGAGACCGTTATAATTAACGGTCAAGTGTCTGGCTAATAGTCCAGAAAAAGTATTGCGGTTATCTATAGCGTCAACGAATCAGAAGTTCTCAGCCCGAGCAGGAATGCGCAAGTAGGTAACGTAAAGTACACATTAAGCCCTACGGACACGCGACCTTGCTCAGAAGCAGGGGCTACCTAGAAGAGGTCGTTGATAGCTCGGCTGCTATTGATGTCCGTTTGAATGTTACAAAATGGCTTGCCGGTGTTATAATGGCTAGGGATATTATGCGCATTGTTAGGAATGTTTTCAACCCGTTTACAAGGGGCGGAGAAATCTAAGGACTATCTCCATGTTTCAATATTTTGGACATGGTGAACTCAAAAAAAAAAAAAAAAAAAAAAAAAACAGTTGAGAAATGAATGTTCTTCATGTGGGGTAACAAGCGAAGCCTGGGGTTGTTACTCAGTGGTTGCCAATGCCGCTGCGGTGGGGGCCCTTCCCGTCCCGGCTGCACATGGAGGTTCTGCTGACAACTCTGGGTCGAGAATGCGCCGAGGTTCTTTCACATGTAACGAGCGTCATCGCATTCGGCAGACGCTAACAAGACCAACGAAGACCCAATTGCGACTCCTCTCCAGCTTGCGCCTAGACATTATAAGCTTCGCCCGTCCCCCCACCATTAACAACATTCTTTATTTTTCTTTCCTCCATTCCAAGCCCCATCTATTTGCATAATATACACCCGAGCTCAGCTTCTTTCCTTTCCTCCGGTTCAAGACAACAACATTTGACAAGACCGTTCGCATCCACAAACTCCATAATCGCCACCATGTCTCTCGTCAACGGTATGATCATATCCTGGCTTACCTTGAATATGTCCAATCACATGTCACTGTCTAACACGTCAATTTTCTACAGACAAGTTCCCTTCTTCCGCCGCCTTCGAGGAGATCAACAAGGCCCTTAACGCCAGCGAGGCCGATCGCAAGGACGCCATCAAGCAGGGCAACGCCGTTTTCGCTTTCGTCCTCAAGAACAAAGCCGGCGAGACCGCCGAGTGGCACATTGATCTCAAGAACAAGGGTGCCGTTGGCAAGGGTCTCGGCGAGAAGCCCAACGGTATGGATTATCCGTGCCTGCTTCAGTGGCTCTCTGCTGACAGTTTATATCCACAGTTACTCTCTCGCTGTCCGATGCCGACTTTGGAAGCCTTGTCGCCGGCAAGGCCAACGCCCAGAGGCTATTCATGTCGGGCAAGCTCAAGATCAAGGGCGACGTCATGAAGGCCACGAAGCTCGACCCAATTCTCAAGAAGGCCCAGACCAAGGCCAAGCTTTGAATGAAGAGTTCAAAGGAGGAGTAAAGGAAGAGTCGGCTACTGCTTGTTGTTTAATCATGACCATATACTGTACTATATCCACCGTCTTTTGGCGAGACGGAATTTTTCTATTTTCTGGAATACGGAACTGCATTTTGTTTGTGCGGGAAATAACTTGATATTGGTCTTTTGCATTTCCACGTGGCTTCGTTGGATATGTGCTTGAGCAAGTCCGCTAATGGATGCATGTCATCCTACAGCGATCTGGGAGGTGAAGGTCGTGTGCCACATGATCCCGCCCTCGAGAATGGGGCGTCTGGTTTAAAGAGGATGGTTTCATTGGCCGACCCACAGCCTTGGATTTCGGCACGGCATTCCAGATAGTTGTGAATCGACATGTCCAACCGGGACAGCGATTCTTTCTCCTGCTTGATTAATATGCTCATCAGCGGATTGGTGTCTTTCTCGGCTGTGTGGCGGATGGAAGTAGTTGATTGGTTCCCATTGGGAACAGGATCGATATTGCATAAACCAGGTTGTGTCGACTTCTTCTTCAAGTCTGTTGACAACTGGTCGGTTATGGCATTCTTGGAATTCACTGCAGCTGCAAGCATCAACTCTATAAACTCCATAAGCGCCCCCGCAAAAAGCGCGTTAGGCAGAAATTATTTGGACTTGCAGGTTTGCTATAAACATCCCATCGCAGCTTCCTCGGAAACTCCCGTCCTATCAGATTGCACTCTGAGTTCCTCCATCAATTGATGAATGGTTGCAAGCTGACAGGTGCTGGTGCCTGAGGCGTTCGATGCCCACTCCCGTCCTCGATCCCCACCCCGCGCCCACCTGCCCCAGCCGGGTCACGACTCACCAGTCATGAATCTATGATCGGTCAAGGTGGCCCGTGCGCTCACAGGGTTCTAGCTCCCGCGCTGCTTGCCAGGCCGGGGCACCCTCATTTTTTTCCAGCTGGTTCGAAAGAAAGTCGCAAAAGAAGGTTCCCCCCCCAAAATACATTCCCGGCTTGTCGCCATCATCATCAACCACCTGCCTTGACAGGCCAGACGGTTCTCAAGGTGCCCTTTCTTTCCCTTTGGCATTTCCATCGGGAGAATTAAGGCCCTTGTTTCCTTTTTGTTATTTTCCTCATTGTTTCATCGTGTGCTGCCGAGTTTTCGCGTCGAAACTTGCAGAAGGCGGCGTCGCGCGCATCATACCCATCACGTCAAAACCCCATCCACGCCCAAAAAGCCTCTCACACCTTAATCGACCCCGGACGCGACCCCCTGATCAAGCCTGACGCGCCGACGCCCCGGGGATCGACTGTCGACACCAAGTCGCCGTCGACATTACCGCCCCGTATTAAAACTCAATTTCTCGCAATTGAATTCCGACATCCCTCTGCCGCCCTGATTCCCGATTTTTGTAGCCTGGGATTCGCGGATCGACGACGTCAGCCATGGACCCGCCGTCGAAGAAGCGAGGCATCTTCGGCTTCACAAACCTCTTTCGTCCCTCCCCATCCGCAGAGGATCAAGAGATCAAGAATGGCATCCCGGTGAAGTCTGCAGCCCCCGCGCTACCGCGCCCCAGCTTCAACAGCGCGTCTGCGCCCGAGAGCCCAGCGAAGCGCGCATCCGAGACGCAGATGGCAGCCCGCAAGATCATCGGTCGCCCGCAAGGCCCATCGAGCAGACTGTCCCAGGCCGTTTCTGCATCCGATCTGTCACACGCGTCGTCGAACAATGCCATCTCGGCGCCGAGACGGATGCCGGGCGATAATCCCAACAAACCTTCAACCTTCTCGGCCACGATAGTGTCGCGTGCGACCACGAGCGAGCTCAGATCTAATAATCCTTCTGGTGCCACCACCTCCTCCGCCCCTCGCAGCAACATCTTCCGGTCTACCGCGTTATACGCACGCCCGCAGACGACAAACTTCTCGGCTCGGGCTTCTTCCAACCCCCTCAACTCGAGCTTCCCGCCCAACATCCCCGGTAGGGCGTCTCGTGCCTCCACCGCTGAGCTTATGCATGCTCGTGCTGTTGCGCCGGCATCCTCTACCGAGCTTTTCAAGATGAGGATCCAGTCACCCCCTCGCCACCTCACTGGCGAGATGCTGGCCAAGGAGGTCCCTGATGACATGAACAGGACCGGATCTGTGTATGCCGACGAGTTTCTTGCGCACTACTGCCCTCCCGAGCTCGATGAGCAGCAGCGTCGACAATTCTTCTGTATCCTTGACTTGCGGCGACTAAAGTATGCCGCCGATGAAGTGTTTACAAAGAAGGATTGGAAGATTAACATCTTGAACTTTGCCAAGGAATACGAGAAGAGTCGCAGTCTGATCATGCTTCGATATGGCCTGTACGAATTCAAGACCGTACGGGCGTCCGAAACTGTTAAAAAGGAGTGGAAGGAGAAGCATGGGATTCCGGACTCCGACGATGAAGGCGACGTTGCCGTGACTAACGGCAGTGTGAAGAGGAAAGCCGAGGTCGAGTCGGCGCCGAGCGCCGTCACCGCTTTCACTTCGTCAGTCTCCGACGCCAGTAAGCGCGGCCGCGCCCCCGAGATCTCGGCCAAGAACAAGCGCAAGGCGGATGCGGTTGGAGAGCCCGAGGAAGAATCCCATCCCGCAAAACTTCAGCGGCCTGCGCCTACTCCACAGAAGACGCCTTCTGCGACAAAATCCATGTTCGAGAGCATTGCGAATAACGCCCAGTCTTTCACCCCTGTCAAGTCCCCCTCGTCTAGCGGCGGTTTGTTTGGATCTACGGCCGAGAAGCCCAAGGGCCGTTCCATCTTTGACACCGCTTCGAAGCCGGCTGCTTCGTCCAACATATTCGGTCACCTGTCTGACGCTAGCAAGGGAAGCGGCAACGAAGATGCCGATGAGGATAGTGATACCGACTCTGGATCTGAGTACGAGGGCTCTCAAACTCAGGATGCCGACCAGTCCGAGGAGCCAGAGTCAAGCGAAGAGGCTGCTACACCACAGTTTGCTGGCAAGGCCAACGGGGCTTCGAGCGCATCCTCGGATGCTGGTGAGAGCACCCAGGGTAGCACCCAGGGCAGCTTCCAAGGTCGTAGCATCTTTGAGCGCATTACTCGCGGTACTGATGGTCAGCCCGTCCGCAAGTTGCCTCCTCAAGAAGGACGGTCACTGTTCGCCACACCGGCTGAAAAGGAGAGGTCAGTCAGCCCGGTAAAGGAGTTTTCCACCCCTACTCCGGCTCCTCCTCCGGCGCCCGCTCCGGTCGCCGCGCCGTCCAACAACACCTGGAACACAAACACTCCAATCAAGTTCTCTGCGCCGACATCAAACTCTCTCTTTGCATCTACCACAGCGAAGTCAGCTTCTGCGGGGAGCATCAACTTCGGCACCAAGAAGGCCGAAGATGCACCCGCACCCCCACCAGCGCATCTCTTTGCGACATCTGTGAAGAAGCCCGATGAAGCAGCTAGCTCGGCGGACACCACACCCAAGGCTTCGTCAAGCAACCTGTTCTCGTCTTCATTCACCCCAAAGGCTACAGATACGCCCGCGGCGCCTGCTCCCTCTTTTGGGGGATTCAAGCCCACAAACCCCAGCGGCTCCTCGCTTTTTGGTAGCACCACGACCTCTTTCGGTCAAGTTAACAGCGAGCAAAAGAACAACGACTCTACAACTACTCCTGCGCCTGCCCCTTCGTCGCTCTTCGCAACCAAGCCTACGGCTGCTGCCTCTGAGCCAGAGAAGCCCGCAGTTTCCCAGTCGTCCACACTGTTTGGCTCTCAGCCGAAGAGCGAATCGACGTCGGCTTCTCAGACCAGCAGTCTTTTCGGTCAGGCTCCGTCTACATCTACAGACAAGCCCGCTGCATCTTCCTTGTTTGGGGCTACGAACGGGGACGCTGCGCCGAAGCCAGCTTCTACCAGCCTTTTCGGCACCGCCACGGCTGCCACTGCTACTGAGCAGCCGAAGCTCCTGTTCGGAAACACCGAGACCAAGTCAACGTCATCTCTGTTTGGTTCTGGAGCCTCCACTCCAGCTCCTGAGCCAGCAAAGCCTGCAGAGGTCAAGAATCTGTTCGGCGGTATTGGCACATCAGCGGCACCTGCGACCGAAACCAAGAACCTCTTCTCCTTTGGGTCTGCCGCTGCTGATACGAAGCCATTATTCGGAGCTGCACCTGCCACGGAGAACAAGCCCTTATTCGGAACTACACCTGCCACGGAGAGCAAGCCATTATTCGGAGCTGCATCTGCAACGGAGAGTAAGCCATTATTCGGAGCTGCACCTGCCACGGAGAGTAAGCCATTATTCGGAGCTGCATCTGCAACGGAGAGTAAGCCCTTATTCGGAGCTGCACCGGCCACGAATACGAAGAACCTCTTTGGTAATGTTGGTGCAGCTTCAGCCTCGACTGCGGCGCCGGACTCGAAGCCGCTATTTGGTTCCACTGCTCAGCCTGATTCGAAGCCGCCAGCGAGCTTGTTCGCCTCTACCAGCACGCCTGCCGCTGCTGCTCCTCCTGCTGCCTCCTCCAACATTTTCAGCTTCGGTGGTTCCCAAACGCCTGCTGCACCTGCTGCACCTGCAACAACGTCCTTCACTTTCGGCGCTTCCCAGCCCGCTGCGACGCAGTCTACGGCTCCGGCGAGCGGCTCAATATTTGGTAACATTGGCGAGACCACGTCTTTCTCCTTCACAGCTGGCGGCGGCAATGCGGCTGCCTCGTTCAACAACCCCTTCTCATCGACGCAAGACGGCCCCCCGACTGCTCCGTCATCGTTCAACTTTGGCGTCCCCGAGCAGGGCGCATCTCAGTCATTCACCTTTGGCAGCAACACTACCGGTGCCAACAATACGACCAACATTCCTACCTTCAGCTTCGGAGGTGCGTCGGACGCTAATACATCTGCCGCGGCCTCCCCAGCCTTGTTCTCGTTTGGTGGAGGTGCTTCTCAGACCACAGCAGCTCCCATCTTCGGCAACAGTCTTGCTCCTGGCGGGGGAACTTCAACAGGTACTAGTAAGTTTCAATGATTAACCCGTTCGAATCTAGGAATCATCATTAATCGCCACGGCTCAGATACCCCTTTCACATTCGGCGGTGCTTCGAGCTTGGCAACTACGCCGGCGGCGTCAACCCCCGAGCCGTCTGCCAATGTTGAAGCTGCTCAAGGAACAAACGCTGACGGGGATGAGGCACCACAGGAGCAAATCACGCTAACCGAAGGCGGCCGCGGGGAGGAGGACGAGCACGTCGCCCATGAAGTTCGTGCCAAGGCGCTTAAGTACATCACCGGAAAAGAAGCCGACGACGAGTCTGGCGCGACCGAAAAGGAGAAGAAACCAGGATGGGATGTAAGGGGCGTGGGTCCACTCCGCATTCTGAAGCACAAAGATACTGGCGCCGTTCGTGTCCTGCTGCGAGGCGAGCCTCGTGGCCACGTCGCACTCAACAAACGATTGCTGCCCGACATCACCTACAAGGTGGATGCGAAAACACCAAAATTTATTACCCTTCTTACTGCTACGGATGACGGAAAGGGGCTGGAGAAATGGATGCTGCAGGTCAAGACCAAGGAGCTGGCTGAAGGATTAGTCAAGGCTCTGGAGGAAAACAAAAAAGCAAACGAGAAGAAGTAATGAGAAACGTGGGAAATGTAGTGAGCAGAGGAGTCTGGTTGGAAGTTTATTCTATCCGCTAATGGGGTATATACAAAAAGGTAAAGGTAAGGTATTTAATTGGCTTTCTTCCGTTGCATTAGATGGTTTCTGGAGGAGCCGGAGGGCGAGGAGGAAGCTGTTCTTGTTTTTGTATTTTGTAAAATCACTGGCCAGAATTTTTGCTGGCGAAGCATTAGCATTGTTTTATTTTTTTCGGGATTTTATTACTTCGGGAAGAATAGGGCACAAAATTGTTGAGAGCAGTATGGATTTTTGATTTTTTTTCACTTGTCAATTGTGAGGGGTGGGAGTGGGAAGAGATCATCATTTGTCTGTCGAGGGATATTGCCATGAAAAATTGGGAAAGACCTGTGCGTCTAGAAGATGGTAGACATTTAACTATGATTGCGTTGCTCGGAATGAATGAATGGATTGATGGAATGTTGAATTTGGTATGTAGGTATATCTGACTGTAGGCTGGGTGGTGGTAGGAAATTCGTGTAAGATGTTGAAGGACAGCCAAGAATTAAAAATGAATATTATACTCTTCCGTTGATGGCTGTGGGAGTAAAGATCAAGTATAATATATCAAGCTTTGTTCTCTGTCAATAACTTCACTTGAAGGCCCTTGACTGTCACCCCCATCATGAACAAACGCAATATGTCATCGTTATTATTATCAGGTATTTCAAACTATCTATACCCCTTGAATCTCGAAGTCCGCTATCTCCATGATACTTCTTAAAGGCCCTTCCGACCTCGCCCCTCCTCGTCGCTGGGTAAAACAGCCCGAGGGGGCTCCCTCGGGTCCGTATCATGCTCAACATCATGCACATGATCATCTTCGTCTCCATTATTATTATTAGTCTTACGCCCAGGCGGCACGCTCCCCTCTCCAACACTACCCCCGTCGCCGCCGCCACTATCCACTGACGACCTCCTCCTCCTCCTCCTGCTCCTCGTCCTCGTCCTCCTATCCGTCCTCAACCTCCCATTAGGCGAGCTATCGTCCCCCTTGGTCCAGCTGGCAGGCGACTCGGTCCTGGAAGCAGTGCCCGAAGTGATGGTGACGGCGTAAGCCTGCCTGTACTCGACCACGGTGGCGTGATCCGGGTCCTCGGAATGATCATGATCAGAATGATCATCACCGCTGGTATCATCGTCCGAGTCGCCACCAATCACCACGCCGCCGTGGCAGGCGTCCATCTCCTTGGGGATGGTGCTGTCCCTCTCCCTGCTGAGCGCCACGGCCCTGGCCGTGCTCGACTCGCCCGCGTCCAGCTCGGCTATCTCGTTTTGGCCGGGAAGTTCCTGCATTTCCAGCGTTTCGGTTTCCGTTTCGGTTTCGGTTCCCCGGCTCCCTTCATCATAATCATCACCAGCATCATCATCATCATCATCATCATCATGATGATCACCACCACCGCCTTCACGAGTGGCGTCATTATTATTATGGCTATTATTGACGTTGCGATTCGGATTCGGGACGAGGTTTTCTAGTTTCTTCTCATAGGGCGGGGGTGCTTCCCCGAGCTCGTTCAGACCTTCCTCCGGCAGGTGATGAGAGGGCCTATGATGATTAGTCTGGGAAGGGGGAAGGGACCACCACCGGCTTGCGGCTGCGCCGTTGGCGTGATAGTACGTTGCGCCGGCTTCTAGGTCCTGACCGCGGTGGCGGCGATGGCGGGCACGGGGACTCAGGTGCGGGGAGGAAGGGGTCAGGCGACGGCTGTTGAGCGAGGATTCGTGCCGGAGCTGGGCGGCACGACGGCGGCGCCGCGAGGTGTGAAGGCAGGCGGCCACGGCGCCGAGGGCGATGAGGACGGCTACTGGGATTAGGACCCATGTCCTGGGAGTGAGTGTTAGTTACTCAGCGGAGTAATCATAGAGAGATGTATATAGGTAAGAATGAGTCGGGTGAGAGGGCCGGTAATAAAGGTGGTGGTGTAACATGTGAGTAGTAGTGTCAGGTAGTATATTGTGAGTGCGTGTTTTGTGGGCATACCAGGGGTGGTCAGCTGCGAGGGAGGTGCCTCCGCTGTTGTTATTGTTGTTGTCACCATCGCCGTCGCCCGAAGAAGCTGGAGGAGTGAATCCAGGAGGCGGTCCAAAGGAAGTCATATTTGGGGAAAAGTCTGGATGGATGAGCAGGCTCGGTAAATATATAGTATAGAAATCAGGACTGGCTCATCACCAACGAACGACTGACTCATCCAGGAATGGATGGAATGCAATGAAAAGAAACAACAGCAGCAATGAAAACGAGTTCACAAAATGTAACGAATGAGTTCGGATGGAGGGGGGGTAAAGTAAGTGACGATGTGACAACTGAAGGGGAGGATAGGTTGATTCCCAAGAAGGCAAATCCTCAAGGAATAAAACGAGAGAAAGAGGGAAGAAGCCCTGGAAGACCCCCCCTCCTTCATCCCGATTTCCCTCCTGGGTCATACCAATCCAATACATACATATCTCATCAGGAGACCATGAAAAAACAACAAGGTACAAGCTCTCGGATCCAGCTCTAGTCTGGCGGCAAGTTTCGGCCCCAGTGGCTGCTTAGGTTGTTTTGAAAGCAGGGAAAGCGCTGTTTGCGTTTCTTCGTTCGGGCTGTGTTAGTGTCTGCAAGCAGCTAGTCTAAGATGCCGAGCAACGTACAAACGTTGGAGTGGAAAGCAATGAGAACGAGCGCTGACGCCCCCCCCCCCCCCATAGATCAGGAGTTGGCCAGAGGACATTAATGAGAATATATGAGGTTGTCTAGTATTGACATTGTCCAAGAACTTTTTCCTAGTATCACACCGCATGTATCTTTTGATATCGGTATCTTGAGGATCAACTTCAGAATAAGACACTCTGAAGATCGCCCATTGAATAAACTCGACCAAGAACCGGCGCCTCTGGCGGGTGGTTATCTCTAGCTAAGACCTTGTCCCTGCTCCCGGATCGCCAATGCATATCCGGATTGCCGGAGCTCTCTAAAACTCCAGGATCCCCAGTGCCTACCAGCCGAGACTACTTGCCACCGGTTTGTGAGTAACGGGTTTCCCTCTAACACCCCTGACAGTCGAAAGCCCCAAAGCCATGGGGTTATGTCCCCATAACCCAGTTAAATATTACACCACAGACCTCCCTCCTAAAACCCGGGAAAACCCCAAGCGTGAGCTCGTCTCGGGGACATTCTCCGGCAGTGCAGAAGGTCCCAATGCGGCATCAAACTCTGAATGCCCATTGCATCACTATAACCGCCTCCATGACGAAACGAGGCGTGGCACGGATTGTATCGACAAAAACAAAAAAACCTGAAACCTAAACCGGTATGTCGCTTTCGGTGCTGCTTCCGTGGAGGCGAGAGCCGAGGGCGTGGGGATCTCACATTCCTGATCCCCTGGCCCGCACTCGGCGGCTCGTCACATTCCTGACTTTTTCTATCCTTCTTTCTCCCAATCATCCATACCATCCATCTCCTCATCCCGGGATGATTCCCCTGAATTACCATCTACAACCAAACCAGCACCGCAGCTCCTACAACGACTCCCATCACCAGGCTAAAACTCAAAACCTCCTTTCCACCTCCTCCACCTGCCGCGGACAGCACAACGCCCCCATCAACCCCCTGGGTACTCCAGGGCCTCACCGTGGCCCTGATCCCGCTAACGCACATCGGCGCCTCAGTAGCCATCAACAGCTCCAGTCCCAGCCCGACGAACCCTCCACACTCCCCCGCAACTCTGTACGCGTCGCCTTCAACCGCGAACCTCCACATCTGTACCTGATCCAGGTACTTGGAGTACGCCGCAGCAAGTTCCGGCGCGTGAGTTGGCATCGGAGCTATGCCCGACGCGGCAGCTGTGCAGAGCGCTTGAACCTTGTTTGCGGCTCCGAGGGCGGAAGCGAAGACATTTTCATCCGCTCGGTTGGCGGCCGACGAGATGCGGAGGATTGCTGCCGAGTTCCAGGAGACGACGAGGGGAGGAGGTGTTGGAAAGGGGGCGAGAATGGAAGAGAGGGAGGGAAGACAGGATGGCGCTGTCGTGATGGTGGCGGATGAGGAGGAGGAAAGGGCGTCTTGACGGGGTTGTAGGTGAGTGATGGGAGTTGGGGCTGGAGTGATGAGAGCTTCCGGAGCTGGATGTGATGCCGCTAGGGTGGCTACTGTGGTGAGCAGTAGGGATGTAAATGTTGTGCGCATTGTGAGCGGGTGTATGAAATAACTGAGGTTAAAAATCTGTACTATTGTATTGCGAGATGCTCGATGAGATGAGGATCAAGGAATATGGGGGACATCTGCCCGTGAAAGGAGATATGTGGTGAACATCGCCATCTTGCCATTGAGATTCTCAAGGTGGACTATTGAGATATTCAAAAGTACAGTAGAGACGAAAGGCGCAGCCCGTGTTTGGTGCCGCAGTACCTATCTTTGGTGCCATCATAGTGTTGGTTGTTTGACAAGAAACAAAAAAAAAAAAAGTTGCGGGTGAATACCTACCTATCCCCATGTTTCTGTGCCGTTCGCTGTTGGTGGTTTGGACGGGGGAGTGTTTCCACAGCAGGCGCAGTACCTCGTTTCAGAGCCCAGAACGCCTCGATTTTAGCGCCTTCTCATTCGCTAAACTTGCATTTCATCCTCACTTCCAGGCTGACGGTATTCCTTTCTCCATCGACACAACACCAACATTACCCTGTCAGCGACCAAAAATATCCCCACGGCATTTTCATTTTTTTTTTTTCCATCGAGAGTTTTGCCTGCGTCAGCATCGAGTTTTGGAAGACCACTGTGGACGGATATCCGACGTGGCGGATTTTGGGGGTGCCCAGGCAGTCAAGAGGCACTTCGGCAAAAGACCTTCACCGTCATTATTTCAGCAGTAGTCATCATTCAAAATGCCGAGAGCTATCCGTGGTAAATAGTTACCCAGCGTGGGATCCTTGTGGGATGTGAAGACTAATTTAAAACAGGCGTGCTCATCGAGTGCGAACCGGCTATCAAGTCCATCCTCGTGCACATTGACAGCACCGAGCTTAGGAACGATGCTATCATCGAGGACCTTGATGATACTCGTCTGATCGTCAAAGAGCTGATGGTCAAGGAACTTCAAAAAAGACTCAACCTTGTGAGAGAATAATATGCTTCTGTCTTGACCCGAATACCATGCTGACCTGTCCTTCCTCACCAAGAAACTCAAAGAGACGTATAGGCCTGAGCAGCCTCTGGAAGATGATAGCGACTGAGGACGTCGGGGTGTTGATTGGGTCTATTTCCAGACGACGAGTTTTACATATGCACTCATAGGCATTCCAGAAATTTACATATAGCATTCGTAAATTCTCACATTTCAGAGCTTCTCAAATGTAGGTTTCTTCTTTTGAATCCCTGAAAGCAAAGCCGCGGTCAAATCTGTGGTCTGCAGGGCAGCAGAGTTCCAGATGCCAACATATCTCAAGTCTGCAAATACTGTCAGCATTGGTTTCTCAACAAGGAAAGAAAAAAAAAGAAGAAAAAAAAAAAAAAGAAAAACAGAAAAACATACTGTCACTGACGGAATGGTCTCGGCTGTGATTTAGAACCTCCTTGGTTCCCTGAACAGCAACAGGGCTCTTGGTGGCGATGAAGCCGGCCGTCTTGACGGCTGCGGCCAAAGCGGCGGCCTTTGACTCATGCACCTGGCTAACGAAGCCGATGGAGAGCGCCTCGGCAGCACCAAAGTCCCGAGCCGTCAAGCAAACGTCCTTGACCCACGAGAAGCTTCCAACAACCTTTGGAAGCCGCGCTAGGGTGCCAATATCGGCCGCGAGACCAATATCAACCTCCTTGACGGCAAACCGCGTATCCTTGACGCAGAAGCGCACATCGCAGCAAGTCGAGAGATCGATGGCCAGACCGATCGAGATTCCGTGCATCACGCAGATGACGGGCTTCTCGCACTTCTCGACCGCAGAGATGCACTCCTGGAATTCGGCAATGTGCCGACGCAGCTTGGTTGCCTTTCTTGCCCCGTCGAGGTTTTCGTTGCCGGACAAGATGCCTCCCTCGCTCGCCTCGGTGACGTCGAGCCCGGCTGTGAAAGCGCGGTCACCGGCACCCGACAGCACGACGGCGCGAACCTCGGAATCCTCTGACAGCTGGTTGAATAGCTGACGCAGCTCGAGCCACATGGCCTCTATGAAGGCGTTGAGCTTGCTCGGTCGGTTGATTTCGACGTGCGCCACATAGGGGGCTGGCGAGGTGACGTTAAAGTACTTGAATCCGGAGTAAGACGCCATCTTTGCCCTTGTGCTGGTAAGTCGGGATATTACAACGCCGTAGGCGGACAGTTTCGGGCGTGTAAGCTTGGAGAAGGAAGAGGGGCGAGCAGCGGCAAGGGTGGCGGGGGTGGAAACTTGAACCAATGGTCGTAAGTTAATTATCGTTTTAGTGTCGCGGGTGATGTGGTGATGATGGTGTGGTGTTATTCAGAAGACCAGAAAAAACAATAATATGCTTCCCCCCCAAATTATTATGGAAGGGGGGTGGATGGAAGTCATGTTTGATAGCCCCGGGCGGTCAAAAAAGATACCGAGGCCTACGGATGTCAAGACACGGGAGGGTAAGCCGGCCCCGAATCCGGGAGCTCACTAATCGGGCTCGCTAAAAGCTCTTCTTTGGCGGGGAAGCACCGCCAACTGTGGGGGCATTGTTTTCAGGCACGCGCAACAAGGATGCATGTGAATGCCTTTTGTTTTTTTTTCTTCTTCTTCTTCTACATGCTCCAACATGGAGGAGGCGTCGGGCTGTCACGTAGGCGGTAGCTCCGGGTACCTAGCCGCAGTTTATTTAAGGCCCAGGGCTGAAAAGCCTGCCCTGCTGCAGGTGGACGGAATAAAAATCGAGGATCTCAGGCGCCGATCTTGAGTCAGATCAGCCTCAAACCAACAAACGCTCCCAGTGTTTGAACGTTCTCTCATGTGATTACATCATCCGCCTATACACCCTTGCTGACAAGACGGCGATATGGGGGTATAATGGCAAGGAACCTGTCTTTAGACCAACGAGAATTTGTTTGCCTTTTGAACTTTGAGAACCTGTTCCATTTTGTCAACTTGCCAGTTGCGGTAACAGCTTGCAGGTCATCCGATTCCCAGGTTCCCCGCCAGGCCGATCAGTTGCGAGTAGAACTTACTCGACCACGGCGGAGTCAACGGGCTACATACAAACGTTAGTCGTCGTTAGGACAGGTATGGCCGTGCGTGTGCTAGCGAACGTCTGCTTGTCCCAGGAAAAAACGCCCGCCAATGTAGCAGCCCCATCTCAACGCCTCATTCTGCTTCCAAACATTGACGCGAGATGGAAGTGCAGGTTGGTGTGGTGGTACCATCCACCACCAGTCGTGGCATGGATGATGGCCTCTTTCAGAGGGGCCTGGTAGGTATGCACCGGTTTTTCTGGCCGTGGCCAGTTACGACGACAATTTAAAGCCCAGAGTCCAGGGCGTCGAGGACAAATGGCTGGGAGTGTAAAAACAGAAAACGAACACAAAATAAAATAAAATAAACAATGGCATCTCGTTAACAATCACCGTTTCAGAGAGGTATCATTCATACTACGAGGTCATGTGTAAAAGATAGATACCATTTCAAGTTTCAAGCAACAGCAACGCTAAGCTTCCATGGGCAAGTCGGATGGAAGGTTCCCCTCTAGCTTGTCCTCT
This sequence comes from Cladorrhinum samala, assembly GCA_033576145.1. Classification (NCBI taxonomy): domain Eukaryota; kingdom Fungi; phylum Ascomycota; class Sordariomycetes; order Sordariales; family Podosporaceae; genus Cladorrhinum; species Cladorrhinum samala. The sequence continues at coordinate 62,741 of MU865033.1, read as the reverse complement.
GAGCTTCTCAGTGCATGACTTGGCGGTTATTTTAGTGTGGGACATCTCGTACTTCCGGCCGCATCCCTGCTCCCCATTTCAATTCACCCATTCACCTGCTTTTCCTCCAGGTTCGAGTTGTCATCGAGGTTCCACCCCAGTCCTGTTGTGTCGTTGCATGCAACAAACCAAAGGTTGTAGAACCGCCCATCATGACAGCAGAACATGAGCCGTCGAGCCTTGGACTCTTTTCTGTCTCAGATTGATATCGTATTTTCCTCATCACCAAGTCTGCACTGGAACATAGATCCCGCCGCCGTGGTCTTCGACCTATCCATCGTCTTTGTTCGCTGTGCCCCCCTCCCCTCCCCCCCGCATGCCCAATAACGAGAATCCACGCAGCGTGTGGCCGTCTGTTAATTGATTTACCGACCACCCCCCCCCCCCCAATCAGCGCTCGGGACCTGCATTGACGTCCGTGGACACTTTCAGCCCGACCAACCCCCCAAAAGACCCCAAATTACCTATTAGGTGGGAGGTCTATTACACTGATACCTACAGCCAAGGTATCAAGGTTGTAGTATACATACAAGCGGGCAGCGCCGGTCCCGTCGCCACCACCACCCCTCCTCAACCGCCTGCTGCTGCGCCTAGGCATCGTCAACGTCTTTTTTTAACCAAACGTGTCGCCTGCGCAGCAACGTCAACCTGTCCTTGAACGAGCGGGTAGCACCGACTATACAGAAATGGGAAAGGAACGGTGACGGCGTCGCTAAGGGCCACTCAGTATTCTCACTGGACACTTTCTCTCAAAATTTTAATTCGGTCCAATCCAACTCCTCATCCCGACTGCTTGCGACGACAAGCTCTGTCATCTGCTACGGTGCCAACTCCTGGTCGGCCTCTCTGGTCGCAGCCCGTCCCTTCATTCTTTCAGGTCCAAGCCTCTTGGTCCCTATTCTGGTCCGACATTTTCTTGTTTTCATATTTTTTTATTTTTTTTGGACAGCTGGACGCCCTAGTGCCCTGGGTCCGACGCCCTGACAGAAACCTTCGCTTCGTTGTGTTTTTAATTTTATTGTTTGGTTGTCTTCGCAACGCCAACACCATTCTCTCTCATCCCACCGGTAACGGGAGAAATTATGGCGACGCCCAATGTCAACAAGCCCGAGGTGGGCGATATCCTGCTTGTCATTCGTAAGTGGCCAACCCACCCGTAACCCGCTTCGTTTTCTTGTGCAGTTGCGCTTTTCGCGCCATCCAGGAGATTGCGATTACCCCCGACACCCGGCTCGTGGCTTGTCGCGGGCAATATCCGTTAAAACATGGGCTAACGATTAACCTCCCCCTTTCCTAGATGACTTTGTCGCTCGCAGTTCTGACGAATTGAGCCTCGCAAAAGGCGACCGTGTTGAACTTCTCGAACGCGACGACGAGTTCGGAGATGGGTGGTATCTTGGTAGACATTTAGTCAATTCTAACAGCGGACTTTTCCCCGAGGGTACGTCGGAAGGAGAAATGTCAGAACCCTGTTCGACCATCAGACTGACGTGACTATAGTCTACACGAGACCGGCGCCCAAACCTGTCGCGACATCAACAACTACGACATCCAACTTTGCGCAATCAAAGCAGCCTTTGACTCCTTTGGCGGAGGTCGCAAGCGAAGCCCCGACTGCCGCTAGCTCCCCAATAGACGAGACTAAGAGTGTCCCAATTCCCGACGCCAAACCGATTCCCACCTCCCTTCCGCTGAGCTCATTCGCATCCCCAAGCAGCCAGCCACCGTTCTCGCCCAGCAGTCTTCCCACAGGCTCCGGAGCTGGCCTTGCCGACGCGACAAGACCAAACGCCAGTGCCGACAGTCAGGTCCTGCACGAGACGCTGAACGTTATCAACGAGCACATCACAGACTTGAGCTTGCCGCGCACCTCGGGTCACAGGGGTAATGATTCCGGCAGCGAATACAGCTCGCACGTCGGTAACCGGATCTCGTATATCCAGGGCGAAGAGACAGACGAGGAGGAGGATACAATTCCGTCTCGCTTCGAGGTGGAATCGTGGAACCCCGATCAGGTTGCCGAGTACCTGTTTACCGCTGGCGTAGAGAAGCACCATTGCGAAGTTTTCCGCGATCAGGAAATCACTGGCGAGGTCATACTGGGCATGGACCAGACCTCCCTCTTCATCAAAGCTCTCGACCTTGGTTCTGTCGGACGACGGTTGAAGACTTGGCAGAAGATCAAGCAGCTTCAGGACGAAGTAAACGGACTGGTTCTGAGCACGGGAAGGAATACCCAGAACTACGGAAGCGACGCTGGATCTGATGTTGGAAGGGTCCGCAGCAGGACAAACACGATAACAAGTACAGGCCAGCGATATACCTCCCTTAACGATCCGCCCGCGTCACACTCCAAACGAGTGTCGCAAACGCCCAAGGCCGAGCCGTACGAGCCCGTGTCACCTGTGTCGCCGCTTACAGAGAGCCCGACCCGTACGTATCACGACAAACGGCCGTCTGCTGCATCAGTCCGAGATTTGCACCACTCGCGCCGCCACTCTTCGACCGATTTCCGAACCCCAGGCGCAACCAACTCTACCCCCAAGCTTTCTGCAAGTGCATCATTCCAACAACAGCAGCAGCAGCAGCAGCAACAACAACAACAACAACATTTACTGCTACAACAACCGGCATCGCATAAGAAGCAGCCATCTTTTGATCGTAATTGGACCCTAGGAGGCGCGACCGCATCCGCTCACACGCAAAGGCCACTGTCATCAGCTGGCCTGCAAGAAGCGCCGAGCGATTCAACTTCCGAGCTTCAAGATTCCGCAGTTGATCTTGATCGCGGCTACTTTTCAGGCACTGATGCGGACGCGCGACGGAGAAATGTGCTAAAGAAGCGCGACAGCGTACAAACCGGCTCCCCCAAAGCGAGCTACACAGAAGAACAGCGTGTTAGGAGCGCAACCGCGTTGTCGAGGCATTCGAGGTTTGGCAGTGTAGGGTCGGCGCCAGATTCAGCCATGTCTTCCGCAGTTCAAAAATATTATGGCTTGAATAAGCGCACGCCTTCAACCATCACTACAGATTCCCTTCGTCAGGTGTCTGGGTCCAAAGAAGTCATGAACCCCACCGTCACGAGGCTTGACAGCAACACGTCAGACGCCTCCCGATCGTCACCAAAATCTGCCATCAAGCGGCTGAGCCAGGTCAATCATCCGGATTTCAATGTGGGCCTCATGTTGCGCAGTGGACTCGGCGGCTTGAGGGCGGCATCTGATGCGATTACGGGCACTGAGAAAGCCAAGCTGACATCGCCCATTGATTCGCCTCTCAAGGACTCGCCCATGTACTCACCAGCACGCACCGGTTCCAGCACCCCTTCAGCTGGGCCTAGCTTCGAGTTGGACTCGAATGATGCGACCAAGAGCCCCAGCACAGCGACGACGGCAGCCAGCCGCGGCAGCCGCAAGAAGACCAAGAAGGAAACGAGCGCTTATACACGCGGTCTACAAAAGATCAGCCCCAGCGAGGCAATGAAGGATGCAGATTACAGTGGCTGGATGAAGAAGCGGAGCGCCAATCTCATGACGACGTGGAAGCCTCGACTTTTTGTCCTCAAGGGCAAGCGCCTGGCATATTATTACTCGGAGGATGATGATCAGGAGAAGGGTTTGATTGATATTTCGTTCCACAGGGTCCTGCCTGCGGATAACGAACGCCTTACGGGGCTCCATGCTACACTGACGGGCGCCTCAAACTCTCCAGCAGTACCAGCTGGCAGCCACATGCCAACATCGGCTGCTGTTGATGCCGAGCGTGACCCAGCTGTTGGCGAGTCGGATTCGATCTTCATCTTCAAGCTCGTACCGCCCCGTGCTGGCCTGTCAAGGGCGGTCAACTTCACCAAGCCCACTGTGCATTATTTCGCCCTCCCCAACGTCAAACAGGGACGGTTATGGATGGCCGCTCTGATGAGAGCAACGATTGAGCGGGACGATACGCAAGCTATTACGACCACGTACCAACAAAAGACGATTTCGCTGGCAAAGGCACGACAGATGCGCCACAGGCCTCCAGCACTCATGAATCTCGAAGACGCCAATGAAGATGCCAATAACGAGAATCGAAAAGTGGACAAGAAGGACGGGAATGGCCTCGGTATAACCTACAGCGAGGTCGGGAGCGCAATAGCAGGTCTTGAGAAGTTCGGACTGCAGCCACAACCAGAAAGTGCTCGAGTAGAGGGGTTTGGATTCGGCCCTGGGAAGGATGCGACTGTTCCGCAGAGTGCCTAGTTGGATCTCGGGAAACGTCTACATCCTACGAACCGTTTTCATTCTCTGCCATTGCGACGACGATTTTTCCCCCAAAATGCTTTTCCCAAAATACCCACCATTAAGCGCACGATACCTGACTGACGCTTCTTTTCTTTTCTTTTCCTTTTTTTTCTTTCTTATGTTGATTCCCCCTTTACCTTTGGTTTCTCTCTTTCTATACTTCTTACTACCAACATTTCCCCCTTACAATATCCATAATGCTATCATGTACCAAACACGCAGAAGCAGGATCACAAGAATGGATGGAAGGAGGCAGGGGCCAATAATCAGCGCACATCGGATTTCTTCTGGTTCCGCGTTGGCGAATCATTAGTTGTTTGAGGGGGAAAAGAATGGTCGACGAGATGGTGGAGATCTTGCTATCAATTCGCAACTGATCAATACCTTACTTCTATTGTTGCTTTTGGCTTCTTCTTGCTAAAAGGCCATGTATTTGTAAATTTCGTATGATAGGGTGTGTGTGTCTCTCACTGTCGTATTTTTTTGTGGTTGATGAAAGAAGACGAAAAGTTAGCTGACAAGGAGATTTTAAGGTGTATGTACGAATTGAGGTTAAAAATTGTATCTACTCTTTCTCTTCACTTTGGCAATTGAATTGGAATGGAACAAAAAAAAAATTAAAAAGTGCGGACAGTCGTATGTGAATTATATATCAGAGTGATGGATGACTAAAAGAATGGAGGAGGGGGGGTTGTTTGCTGATTGGAGTTGCGGAACTTGCCGAGTCGCGCAGACAACCCGCTCAAAAAGTCGCGTCTGTGCTTCCTTCGAATTGCTTGGCTTGAATTGCTGCTGGTTGGAAGAGCTTCTTCCAAGCTTCCCATCCACTCACTGGCCCGACTCAAATCTGGGAAGCTTTCCCAACTTCCACCAAACAAATTCAACAGGTCAAATTTTTTTTTTAAAAAAAAAAATTTCCTTCACACGCCACACGCTATTGAAGTCGACGGCTACGGGAAATCGCGACCGATAGTGCTTAGACGCAGCAATCCGTCTTGCGATTGGCGACAGCGATGTAAACGACTTGATTTGTCTTTCAGCCACATCTTCGTTTGGGAGGTGTTTGAAAGGGCAAACCGAAATCCTTATCCCTAAATCGCGAGCTTTCTCCACGACGAATCAACCGAAACGAAGGCGGCGAATCCCACTTTCGTCTCGGTGGTTACGATCCACAGAATATAAAATACCAACAACAATCTTTTTCGCGTTCCATCTTCTCCTCCATCAACGCCAGACAACGATCAATCCAGCATCCCCCCCCCCCCCCCAGATAATAATCAACAGCCGGTTAGCTTGTTCACCAACAAGAACACTTCGCACCTAGTCGCCCCGCACCACCCATCCACGACGACTCCCGCTGGCGCCCCGTCCGTTTCGTACCTTGATAGTTCTTTTAAACGCGGCATAACTGGAGACAGCAACGGCGGCAACAACAACAACGACAATAACAATAATAACATGAGCGACGAACAGCAGCCCAAGAAACTGTTCAGTATGAATGATTCGGTTTTCGGAAGCAGCTTCGGGCCCGCTACGCCCGAGGTGAAGGGACTGTTTACTAGGAACGCCGAGACCAAAGAAAACGATAAAGGAGATTTTGGGCTGAGCTTTGGGTTGGGAGACGGGGATAAGACCCCCGAAGTGAAGGGGTTGTTTACTACTGGAGCTGGAAACGCAGGAACGGGAGCAGCAGGAGGAGGAGGAGGAGGAGGAGGAAAGAGCCTATTCTTTGGTCCTGGGCCAGGAAAAACGGAGAGCAAGCCATTGTTTAGCGCAGCAGCACCAGCAGCAGACAAGACAGAGAACAACTCGTTATTTGGTGCCGGAACAGGGACGAAGATGGCTAACACCAAGCCGATTTTCGGTGGCGCAGAGAGTAAACCTCTTTTCAGCACCCTAGGAGGACAGAGCAAGCCGCTTTTCAGTACTGGGTCAGGAGAGAGCAAGCCGCTTTTTAGTGCTGCTCCTGTAGCGATAGAGAATAAGCCGCTTTTTGGTGGAACAGCGACAGAAAACAAGCCAAAGTCTCTCTTTGGTGCCGGAACGGGGACAGCTGCTGACAAGCCGCTTTTTGGTGCTGGAGCGGCAACCGAGAACAAGTCGAAGCCGCTCTTTAGTGGTCTAGAAACCAAGCCGAAGCCGTTGGGCCGATCGATCAATGCTAGCTCGAGCCATATGAGGAAACCGAGCAAGTTGAGCAGGTCGGTTATGGTTGATGAGTTTGATGAGGAACAGGAGGATGATTTGCCGCCCGCGCCAAATTCATTTAGCGTCCCCTTTGATGATGAGGATAGTATGATGGAGGAAGAGGAGGAGGATATGTGGTTGGATGCCGGGAAGGAAAGGGTTAGACCACCACCGCCTGCAGTTGGAGATGAATCTGACTTGTTGATGTTTGCCACGCCGGCTGTTACCGAGCGGGTGCGGAGGGAGGCCGAGGATATTTACAGGGCGACATCGAGACTGTCTGTTGGGCCTGGAGGTGGGGGGGAGGTTAGAAGGAAGGAGATGCGGTTCGCAGCTCTGGCAAAGGACGTATATCAGCAGCTCGGAACAGCGCAGATTACCGAGTCACCGCAGGTTATCCTCGGAACTGAGACTCTGCTCGAGAAGCTGTATGATGAGGGAGTTGGGGAAGAGGAGGATGACGAGAAGATGGACGATACCCTTGCGTCGGTGGCTGGTAACGTGTCCAAGCTGTGGAAAGATTATATCAACTTGCTTCCCCAGCCGCACGAGGAGCACGCGGCCGAGATAGGACCCGGTCCGCACGCTACCCCGTTCGAAAAGGCATTTTACTTGGCCAACCTGGCACTGCAGATTCATCATACCCGATACGACGAGGCTGATGGGGGCGCCAGAGCTGAGCCTTTGCCCAAGACGTTATTCAGGTGGCTTAATGATTATCATGACATGTACGGAAGCCAGGTGGACGACATTCTGCGGTATAGGCCCAGTCCGGCATGCCATTCGCTGTTCTGGCAGGCTGTATTCATTTCCGTGTTGCGTGGCAATATTGGGGATGCGGTGAGCCTGCTCAGGGAGGCTGGCTGGGGTCATATCCGCCGAGGTCAGCGCGGAGAGTATGCTTATACTGGCAAGGCTCTCGACAGCGTTGAGCGAGCCGTTGAGGAGACGCTCCAAGTTCTCGAGATGTGCCCTGGCTACGACGACAACTGGGACATCTGGAGCAGCGACTGGACCATGTTCCGCGTGCGGGCTCAGGGATCCCTGGAGCATCTCCGCCGGTTCGCGGAAGGCAAGGACAGCAATTTCGGCGAGTCAACCTTCTCAGCTTCTATGGCATCGACTAGGAGTCGGCAGTCCATGGCTGGGTTGGCCAGACGCGCCGAGAGTCAGGTTCCCTGGGACATCTACGAGAACCTGAACATCGTGTTTGATATTATTCTCGGACAGCAAAGTGCTATTATGGAGACAGCACAGGACTGGCTCGAGGCAACTATTGGCCTCTTTTGCTGGTGGAACGAGAGCCGACCCTTGCACGAAAACGCATTGGGTCAGTCGCAGAACTTGTCGAGGTCGATGGCTGTTGTGTTGGCATCCAACAACCCGATGGACGAGGACAACTACCTCGACAGATTGGCACGGGCCTTCCATGCTGCGGTCGAATCCGACTTTCACTTCAACTCGCAGAATCCCGTCGAGGTTGGCATGGCTTGCGTCTTTGAGGACAATGTCAAGGCCGTCATTGGCCTGTTGCGTGGCTGGTCGCTGCCCATCGCCGCTGCCATTGCTGAGATAGCCTCTCTGGGGAAATGGCTACCACCTCATCAGCCTTCAGGCATCTTTGGATTCGAGGATCTGGATATGGATGACTTGGAGGTGCTTGGCGTGGACCCGGGTGCCCCGGATGACGTCGATGGCATCAAAGATAGCACGCTGGTTCAGTATGCCCAGTCGTTGGCCGAGTACGACGAGCTGTCTGACATCAAAGACAAGTCGGGCGTCAAGCGGGACGGTTGGGAGCTGGCGATTCATGTGTTTGGCAGAATGGACTCTGCTCAGCGGTCTGAGGAGATGATGAAGGAATTGGTGCAGCACCTGATTGACAACTTGCATGTGGACTCTAACGCCACGGTGGATAGGCTTTGGGTGCTCCTCAATGAACTTGGCATGATTCCTTACGCTGAGGACACGGCAGAGGTGAGTTTACATTCCGGAAGTGAGCATTGATGCCGTTACTAACGTCTCTCACAGAGCTACGGAGAGATACTCGCTCGCGATTCTCACCGCTACGGCGAAGCGATGTGGTACTATGCCCTTGCGCATCGCCCCAACAAGGTCCGCGAAGTCATGAACCTGCTCATGTCGTACTCGCTCATCCAGTCGACGGCATTTCCGCCCGGCAATGAGCTTGATGATTATCTCTACAAGCTTCTCAACGATCGCAACAACACACTCGAGAACCTTGCAGTCCAAGATATGGAGGGTGCCGAACTGTTAGGCAAGATGCTCAGCGGTTATGCTTCTCTCAGACAGTTCTATGATATTCGGGACAATGAGAACAGCCTGCCGAATGCGACACCACATGCCCGCCTGCAGCAAGCTGCCACCGCGCTCATCAGCGTCATTGCCAGCTCCGATGACAACATCCGCGGCGGCCTCTTTGACCAGACCCGTGACGGCATCGTCAGCGAGGACTTCCTCCTTGCCCTGCTGGGTGAAGCTCTCGTCTTCGTCACCAACCCCGAGAACACCAACATTCATCATGGCCAGTCAGCAGAGCCCGTCATCAGCCTCGACCAGATCGATATCATTCTCAAGGCCATTGAGGATCTGCAAGCAGTGGGCAGCAGGGTGTATACTGCGTGTGAGGAGTTCTTGCAGGTTGTGCTCGCGTCCGCGCCGGGACTGAAGGGATCGACGCCAGCGGATCTCCTCAAGACTTCTGTTGGAGGTGGAAGCATGATGAAGGCGGGCAACTCGCTTGTTGCTAGTAAGCTGCAGCGATCTCTCAGCGGCGGTAGTGGCGCGCTGGGCAAGGTGAACGCCAAGAGGGGATGGGATTGGAGGAGCGAGATGTCGGCCAGGACGAATGGAGAGGATGTGATGCGACGGTTGAGGTTGGGGTTGGCAAAGGATTTGGCGAGCTTGTGGTTGGCTGAGGCCGATTCTATGATTTGGTAAAGGTGAAATAGCAAGGGCCAAGTCGGCACCAGAAGTGAGCATCCCTTACTTGTTAGGATGCACCTGTAACATGATAAGAGGTTTGGGGAATAAGTGGTGTAATGGTGTTTTCTGTAATTTGTTGATTTCTGTACATAAGGATTTATGAGCATGGAAAATTCCAAACCCTAGCAGAGTAACTTTTGCATCCGGTCTACTAATCTCCCTTCCGATAAACTTGACTCTATGGAGAATCAACCTGGATGTTTTCCCTCTGTACCGCTCAAAGATTCTCACGAGAACTATTTTATTAGATAGATAGGGATACCCCAACGAGAAGAGAGGATAGAGCAAAGTGGGGGGATTTTTCTCTCAGGTCTTGGCAGCATGATGTTCTCATTCTTTCTGACAAATAAATTTACAACTGTCTCACCTTGTCACTCTCTCAATCTCCAACAAAAAAACAGACAACGAAGGCAAACCCAGCCGGGAATCATTCATTCTGCTTCTCATTATCAACCTTCCATCCTTTAGAGTTCCTTGAGGAGAGAGAGAAAAAAAAGATAAACATGGCTCCTCCTTCCCCCCTCCCGACATACGTCTATAAAATCATCCCTTCTGCCCCTCCATCACCGATTCCCGAATCATACCCACTCTCGGACCTGGACCGGCAAGATGGCTTTGTTCACCTTAGCACCTCATGGCAGGTAAGTATTTTATATACATATATTCTTGATTTTTCCATGTTTAACCCGGTTTGGGTTTTATTTCAACTTTTTTTTTTATTGAAGAAAAAAAAAAAAAAAAAACCCCCTGTAATGTCCATTTTTGTTTATTCTTTTTCCCTTTTACTAAAAAAAAAAAAAAAAAAAAAAGGTCCCGATAACCTCTTCGCTCTTCTTCGCCGACTTTATCTCGTTTCACATCCTCAAGATTCGTGCGGCCAATTTCCCACCCGACTCGATCAAGTGGGACGAGGTCGAGGGCGCAAACGGCGGGTGCCCGCACCTCTACGGAAACTTTGGCGCCCGCGACGTTGTTGACTCCAAGGAGTTTGTCCGCCGGGCTGACGAGGGTCAGACGTGGAAGCAGGTGTTTGAGGGAGAGACTTGGCTCGAGTAGTTTTTTTATTTTGGTGGAATATATATATATATATATAGAATGGGTCGGTCATCCGTGGTCTTGAATTTCGATTGTGCGTCAGGATCATCATCATCCTCATCATCATCATCATTATCATAAGTTGAATGTATCGTTCCCAGTTAAATAAAGACACAAAATTGAAATCGGTATTTGGTGATCTCTGAAGTTCAGGATAGATATAATAATGAAAAATGTATGTAAGCTTATAACTGTTTTATAAGATTAACATATGCTTGGCTAGGTATCCGCTCAGCTAACATGATGCATGAATATATATGATCGCATCTTTGACAAGAGAAAAATACAAGCTGAAGCGTCAACAGGAATTTCAATTTTTTTTTCTTTTTTTTTTTTAAAAAAAAAGAGCTATCTTCAACCGTTAATAAGTCAGGAACAACCCCCCCCTTCCCTTTCTCTCACGTTTTCCTGCAAACGGCAATCATCAAAAAAAAAAAAAAAACCTTTATAACCTCACACCCCCCCCTTACTTTTTTCCGTCCGGATAATCCAACCCGTGTGCTACTCTCTCTATCTCCTCCCATTCCTACGGTATATATATACTCGCCAAGCCCCCTTTTCAAAGTTGAATAAAAAGAGTCATAAAACGGTTCAGGGCTTTTTTTTTTTTTTTTTTTTTTTTTTTTTTTACTAATCAGGATGGCCTCATTCCTATCCCGGAGTTAAGGGAGGGGAAAAAAAATTGATTCCTCCCCTTATCTAAATTCCGTCAACTAAAGCCCGTCTCGCGCAAGACTTTGCCTTGCCAATCTAAGCACGTCAAGGGGGGGGGGGGGAGAAGAGCCTCAAAAAAAAAAAAGAGTCCCTTTTTTCGGCATATTGAAGTACGCTCCGGTTTCAATAGTCATAAAAATAAAATAAAAAAAGCTAAACCGAAAACTGTATATGAGATCAAGCAGACTCCAATTTAATTTCATTCCCACCCACCGTTTTTTATCAAGTTAGATTTATTATTAACAAGCAAAACATTGATCATGAGGAAAATATATACATATTATACACAAAAGAGTAGAAAGAATTCGCTCGAATCGAGAACCCCGCCAACTGACTAATTGATAAATGTCTGACAAGAAGAGAGCGAGACTGACAGTTGCCCGATTCGGTTTATCGTTTGCAGCTCGTGCATTATCATCCGAGTTCAAAGCGAACTATCTAGGCAAGCTAGTCACTCTGAAAGTCTGTTGACAAAACAGCCTTATATTTCTAAAACATCCCGACAGATGCCCGGGAAAATGAAATACGTATGTGCATCATGGGTAGTGCGAAACTGCCGAGCCGTGACGGTCATGGTTTACGCTTGGTGGTCGACCACGGAGAAGTGTTGATGAAACGTACAAATTATTATTTCCAGCTCCAAAGCAAGCACCCCAGCCAGCATTTATTGCCTCTGTTTGGTATTTTATAAACGCAGCGACATGCCGTGGAATCACCGAACTAGTAATAAGCTGGGATGAGCCAAAAGATATGGATGTTCCGTTGCCGGCAACAATCGTCAAGCAACGGTACACACACCACCCCTCCCCGCTCTGGCTCTTCCTTCCCGCACACCACCAACCCCACCTTGCCGAAAGGGCGGGGTTCAAAAAAAGGCAAGAGCCAACTTTCCGACCCGGTGGATAGAACAATCTGGACGCGCGGTAAAACAAACAAAAAGGAAGGGAGGGCGTGTAAAGCCTTTCTGCTTGTTTTCTTCCTTCCCTCTTTCTCCTCATCTCTTCACCCAACCCCAACAAAGCCAGTCAGACTACTGCGATTTTCACAATGTCGGACACAGCAGGAAAGGTAAATGACATCACACGCTCATTCCCTCGAAATCAACCCCGCACCCCATCATGAGCATACATGCGCTTGCCCCTTGTAGATACCTACCAACCAGGCAATTCCCTTCTCCGTCGTGGTCACATCTCATACGGCTTGCTGACTTGATCATTCACAGACCATCACCTGCAAGGCCGCAATCGCCTGGGGCCCCGGAGAGGAGCTCAGCTATGAGGATGTTGAGGTCGCACCACCAAAGGCCCACGAGGTCAGAATCAAGATCGCATACACCGGTGTTTGCCACACAGGTATGAGATTACTGCTCACCTTTCGAACTCTCGACCGCTGACACGAACCCTTCCGTTAGATGCCTACACACTGTCCGGCAAGGACCCCGAGGGTGCTTTCCCCGTCATCCTCGGACACGAGGGTGCCGGTATCGTCGAGTCTGTTGGCGAGGGTGTGACCAACGTCAAGCCTGGTGACCATGTCGTTGCTCTCTAGTGTGTGCATCGCTCCTGTATGGTCTCAAAACGCCACTTAATCACTGACCCACGAGCTTACAGCACCCCCGAGTGCCAGGAGTGCAAGTTCTGCAAATCCGGCAAGACCAACCTCTGCGGCAAGATCCGCGCAACCCAGGGTAAAGGTGTCATGCCCGATGGTACCAGCCGCTTCCGTGCCCGCGGCAAGGACATTCTCCACTTCATGGGCACCTCCACCTTCAGCCAGTACACCGTCGTCGCCGACATCTCGGTTGTTGCCGTCCAGCAGGATGCCCCCATGGACCGCACGTGCCTGCTCGGCTGCGGTATCACCACCGGCTACGGTGCCGCCACCATAACCGCAAAGGTCGAAGAGGGTAGCAACATTGCCATCTTCGGCGCCGGATGCGTCGGTCTCAGCGTCATTCAGGGTGCTCTCGTCAACAAGGCCGGCAAAATTATTGTCGTTGACGTCAACCCGACCAAGGAGGAGTGGGCCCGCAAGTTTGGTGCCACTGACTTCGTCAATCCCAACGACCTCCCCGAGGGCCAGAGCGTCGTTGACAAGCTCATTGAGCTCACCGATGGCGGCTGCGACTACACCTTCGATTGCACTGGTAACGTGAATGTCATGCGTGCCGCTCTCGAGGCTTGCCACAAGGGTTGGGGCCAGTCGATTATCATTGGTGTGGCCGCCGCCGGCCAGGAGATCGCCACGAGACGTAAGTTTAGACACCACTAGTCTTTCTCACCGTCCCTAAAACCCCGGGGCTGGTAACGGTCAGTGTCAGCAACTAACCACTGTCTTCCAATTTTGTAGCATTCCAACTAGTGACTGGCCGTGTCTGGAGGGGAAGTGCTTTCGGCGGCGTGAAGGGCCGGTCCCAGCTCCCCGGTCTGGTAGATGACTACCTCAAAGGCAAGCTCAAGGTCGACGAGTTCATCACCCACCGCAAGACTCTTGCCGAAATCAACGCGGCCTTTGAGGTCATGAAGCAGGGTGACTGCATTCGTGCCGTTGTTACCATGGACAACTAAATTTGTTGACTCCGTGTGTGTATTGTATAGCCATGGCCTTGGTGGGGTGGTGAACTTGTATATTCTTGTTAGCAATCGTCGTTAAATAAGAAAATTCTCAATGAACCATAGAAATGAAATACTCTTGTGACCTTGAACATGATACATTGTCTCTCACGGCTTGAGACAGTCGAGACCTCAAGCTTTGAAACATCAAGCACAAGTGTGTCGTATTACTCTGACGCTTGGCATGGGTTGGGATCGATAGTTTAAACCATGCTTGACAATCTTTGGGGTAAATATGGAGACCCTCTTTTGACTTGCAGACGGCGGGAGAGACTAGTCTCTCCACACGCCAAACCGCCATGCATCGCACGAGTCGATATTGCGTGTGGCTGACTGGAAACACCATCACTGATACCATGTCGGTTTGACGGCTACCGGTTGTGTAACGTTCCGAAACGACAGTTTTTCAGTCCGACTCAGTCCTGGTAGTTCCATGTGTACCATAAATCGGAAGGCGGTCAGTTCCCCCCAAAAAAGTAAGTTATTGATGACATGCAGGAGATATGCTTGGGTGTGTCCCATGTCTTGTCAACAACAAATATGAGAAATGTGATATTGAAATGAAACCTGACTCAAGCAGGTGAGTTTGCGGTCTTGCAGACGATCAGTTGTGATGCGTCCCAAATTCAAGAGGATCTTTGAGGTGGTTGGAGAATGTTGTGCCACCTGGTTATATTTGTGATCAGTCTTTCCGTTGCTCTCCCTCTGCGATCGGGTTGTCTCAAATCCGGAGTAAGGTTTTTTTTCTCTGTGTTATTGTCTCCCGAAAATTTCTTTATGCATTGTTTTAATGATTTAGAGGTATAGTGGCTGGTAAGATCCACCTTCTCCTATTTAGGGGCGATCAACAAGGAATCAGTCAATACACTAGAAGTGTATGTAGATGATGCGGCAGCAGGTCTGCCCCCCACGCCTCAGTCGTGGCCGTGGGTGATTCGCTGGTGGGTAGGAACTTTGATGGAAATATTGATTACTGCAGGGCAACAGATGGCTGGCAAACGGGGGAGAAAAAGACGAGAAAACTGCGTAGTTGAAGGCCAAAGGGAGTGGGAAGGAGTTGACATTGTGGCCCCGGGCGGGGAGGTCGGTGGTGAGTGGATCCGCCGGCTTGCGGCCCCGAATTTGTGAAGCCGGAGTGTCCCAACCTGTCGCCGACGAATTAGGCTGCAAGATATGGCAAACTGCTTCTCTTAGGCTGGTCGAAGAAATGCATATGACGATCATCGGCTAAGAAGAAAGGTCAAGATCATTCGTTTCCACCAAATTGTGATCCCAACGTTTGACGTCCTCCCCCGTGGTCCGGAGAGGTTTGCGGTGTGAAGGGAGTGATGAATGCCGCTCCGGGACACAGACACACGGGTATGCAATTTCCCTAGGGAGTCCGTTGGGTGGCGGCCAAGGCGCCCAGGAATGGTAAAAAAGTACGGATTAATGGTGTATTGTTAAGCACGGCAAGATTGTAGATCTCATTTACTGACATGGAAATGACGTGACATGGAGCGTGCTTGCTTAGAAGTAGTTGTGGTGAATTTATTGGCGGTGGTTTGTCATCGCTTCGGATCCGGTTGTATCTCGGTGTCTTCCGCTTGTGTCGGCATAAGAACTTTTTGGCGGTGTGCCATCCGCTTCTAGGTTGTGCTCGTGCTCTCGTCCGCGTGCGCAGGCTTTGCCTTGTCGCAGGTGATCTCTCTTTTTTTTGGCTGGCGACATCCATGGAAGGGATGCCAGGGATGCAACACTAGGAGCTCAACTCGAGAGATAGGGCCGACAGACGGGATCGGTAAACGTGGTTGGCCGTCGGAGCCTGAGGCCCATTTCCTTTCATCCTGTATGTCTCATTTCTCGCTACCGCCGATAGACGCCTTCGATAGATAAAGACAGCGTTTTTAAGACATGACAAAAAAGGTCAACTTGAAATTCGCGGGTGGGTGCGTCAAGAAAAACAGATGAGTGGACAAGTGACAAAATTCTCCAGATCGGGCGGTCAAGCAAATTCTTAAAAAGCATGCCTGCCCAAAAGAGCAAACCAGCAATATGTGTGGCTTCCTCATTCAGCCTTTTGCTTGAGCCGTGCCTTCTTGGTTCCATGACAAAGGCATTGAGTGGCCTTGTGAGATGTGTGTTGTCCCGGGTTCCACCGCAGACCAAAGCATCGTGAAGGGTCCACACAGGTACCTGATACCTTCCGGAACCAATTGTGATACTTTGACATTTTTTGGTCGCTTTTTTAAACGGCCGTTCCGCAGCCGCAGTCGGCTTGGTTCCTCTTGTTTTCTTGTTGATCAGCCCCAAAAGTGTTTGTTGGTCGGAAACCCGGATGTTGCCAGTTGCTGCCCTTGGCCCCGTCTCTAGGCTCCCAAATAGAGTGAAATGTTATAAATCACCACCGATACCAAACGGCTTTGCATCATCATCCAAACCCAGCGGCGCAAGACAGGGAAGCCCATGGACCCAGAGACCTG
Source organism: Cladorrhinum samala (assembly GCA_033576145.1). Taxonomy (NCBI): domain Eukaryota; kingdom Fungi; phylum Ascomycota; class Sordariomycetes; order Sordariales; family Podosporaceae; genus Cladorrhinum; species Cladorrhinum samala. The sequence goes on along the minus strand of MU865033.1, from coordinate 46,343 downwards.
AGAGTGCTGTGGCGGGAGGGTCCAAAGACCTCATGAATGCTATTACGGCTGGGCCTGGCCACGCAAGCAACAACAGCCTAATCCAATTGGGGCCACGGCGGCTTCCCCCGTCCCCCTTGCCGTCATCGACAGGCTGCATTCGACAAGTCACTTTCTGGTGGACCCTATCGCCGCCAACTTGTACCTAGGTACTTCCCGGTTTGCGCCTTTGGCTCTGTTCGCCTGCCTCACCACGGCCACCCGGGTCGAATGGTTTCCAGCTATTTCCAATTGCGCTTGTCCTGTGCTAGCTTGTGCCTTTAGTTGGCCACCATTTTCCGGGATCACCCAACCACGTGAGTGCCTTGTTGTCTGTGACAAGACCAAAGGGACCTCCACAGGGTCGTGCTGCTGCTTTCCCTATAATACCCATCCTTCCTCCCTCGGCTCCCTCCTCACGACCTCTCCCTTCGACCTTCCTTTCCTTCCAACTTTTCTTTGTCCTCGTCGCCGTCGCCGTCGTTGTCGCCTATCATTCCTTGAACAAATACTTAATTCGACATAATATCTCGTGACGTCTGTTCTGCGTTCTGATCTACCTTACCGACTGCCGACTCTTCCGACCGAGCCACTCGTCGAGTCTCAAACATCACAGCCAAAATGCCCGTCAAGAAGATCAGGTGTTCTTTGCCCGAGTGCAAGGCCGTCGCGCAGCGAATCTCTGGGGACTGTGATTTTTGCAAGGGGCATTACTGCAGCAACCACCGACTCTTGGAAGACCACAAGTGCCAAGGACTGGAGGACGTAAGTTCCATCTATTACTCTCATGCTGATGACCCCTCTCAGTGGTGGCTAGCAGGGTTGTCAGATGTGCTTCCAGAAGACATGTTCGCTAATCTTTTGGCTCTTGAACGAAAAAAAGTGCAAGAAGGAAGCGTTTGAGCAAAATGCCATGCAGCTCAACAGGGAACGGACTCAGGTCATCAAGGGCGTCTAATTAAAAGTCTGTTTTCCTCGTCGGTTGCTGCGTGGACACGACCCGAAGAAAACCGAAGTTTGAATGGGATATTTTCGACCCATGCGGTTGCGCCTTGTTCTCCGCCTCCGCCGCCGCCGACCGACCGGCCGACGCCGCCAACACATTGCAGCCTCTCGAAGCTCTCGCGATATTCCGGTGCCACCGACCAAAATTCCGACGACGAATCGTATAACTCCTCTTCGCCCCGATCATTTTTATGCTATACCGCGCTGCACAAGCGACATTTGGCCGTCTAGCATTGCGCTTATGCAACTTACGATACGGTAACACCAGCCCTTTCCACCAGCGAATGGACATCACGCCTGGAGGGCTCTCTCTCGACACAACACATTACAGCACATCTTGTTTTGATTCAGTTTCTGGCGCATCTAGCGGGGAAGAGGACTGAGGGCTGTGTCTCTAAGAGATTAAACCAACCCAAAAGTTCTTCATTTCACATCTATGTAATCTATTTTGGCATGGCGTCAAACAAGTTTTTTTAAGCAGGGGAGGGTTTTTTTACTTTAAATGGACAACGGAGGCGCTCAAGGGAAATGGATGGCCGGACTGGGATTTTTTTGTTCTGTTGAATTCTCTTCGAGAGACCACACATTCTTGATATAGAAGTGTGATGGATGTTTTTTCTTCTTCTCTAGGGTCACAATAAATATTCACATATTAGACCAATAAACAATTACGCAAAGTTTTGAAAAAAAAAAAAAAAAAAATCAAGAATCCTACCAAGATTTGGTGATGTGTGAAAAAACGAAGGTATTGGTGATGATGATGCCAATCTTGCAGGCAGCGGCATTGCAGATGACGGAATATGTTTGAACTTGTTGTTCCGTATCGTCCCGTTACTATCAGAACACGAAAGCGTCAAAGCGAAGCGAGATATGCATGGGCTCCGATATCGTATCGTGCATGACTCCATTGGCACTAAAAAAGAATGGTGCTAAAAACTGGGGTACGCATCATGGGGTTTCCATTCCCCATGCAACACATGATGTATGTATGTATGTATACCTAAACTAGGTAGGTACTTCAATCGGGGCTAATAAAGCTTTCATGTCCGCTTTTGTGAGTGGGGGGAGGGGAGGCGGAAGGCGAGGAGGAGTGGTAGGTAATATGAAAAAAAAAAAAAAAAAAAAAAAAAAAAAAACTGAGCTACCGTAGTAATAATGATAACAACCTACGCTTCAAGCATCTAATTAATAATGATTGAAAGGCACGTAATAATTGGTGTGCGGGAAAAAAAAAAAACAATATATTTTTTATTGCGGCTTAACTTCAACTGCCGAGAGGTTATCTAATAAAATGCAACCTTCTTTAAACTTATGGAAAAAAAAATGTAATAAAATCCCCGAATATAGGTTTTCTTGTATGTGCGTTACATATGTATTTCATGATTTTTATATGCGTATACGCACCTCAAAAACAAAACAAAAAAAAAAAAAACTACGCATGATTTTACTAGTCTTCATGCCTGATTACCTTTTTTTCGTCATCCTCAGTCTTGACTTTGACCTCCGCAGCCGCGACGCTCTCTTCCTTCTTGATGGCGACGCCGCTGTGATTGTTGCTGCTCAAATCAACCTTTTGTTCCTCCTCCGTCTTCACCGGAGGCTTGGGCTCCTGCTGGTGGTCTTCAGGCTCGTGTTTCGGTTCCGTCGTGGGTATTACTGTGTCCTGTTCCTCTTGTTTCATCAATTGTCCAACCATGATGTTGGCGTTTGTGAATGCTTCGCGCTCTTCCTTGACCACGTCGTCCGGCTTCACCTCCACGTCAGCCATTTCGATATCTCCATCTCCCTCTTCCTTCTTGACGGCTGATCCAGCACCACTAGTGGGCACTTCCTCCGCCTTTATCATTTCAATGTCTTCATCAGCAGTATCCTCCTCTTTCTTGATCACCACGTTAGCACCGAGAGATGTCCTCTCAGCCTTGACCACCTGAATATCGCCTTCCTCTTTTTGACTGGGCACCGGCTCAACTCCACCCTCAGCTTCAACCATCTGTGCATCTCTATCCTCCCCTATAGCCTCCGCACCCTCCTCCTCCTCCTCCTCCTCCTCCTTCTTAACAGTCATCACATCCTCATCCACAGCTTGACTGTTCCTCTCCTCCTCTTCCTCCTCCTTCTTAACGGCCACCTCAACATCCTCCTCCTCCTCCTTCTCCTCCACCTTTGCTGTAATCCCCTCCATCTCCCTCCTCCTCTTGCCCTCGTTAACTTTCGCCCTATCCGCACTCTTACACAACCCCTTCAACCCAACCTCACAGTCCCCACATTTCCTCCCCACAGGCAAACAGACCGACTGCCCGAAACCAACCAACAGCCAGTTGATCTCCTTCCACTTATCCCTCGGCAGCCAGCTCTGCAGCGCCATCCTCGTCTCCTCCGGACTCTTGCTGGGCGGGTTCTGCCACCCCCACAGGTTAGTGATCCTGTGAACATGTACATCAACACCTATCCCCTCGACTCGATTCCACCCGTTTTCGGCGCTCATGCACAGATGCGCCATCTTGGGGCCCACACCGGGCAATGAAGTCAGTCCCTCAATGGTAGGCGGAATGTCTCCGCCAAATTTGTCCCGCAGTATCTCGGCGGCCTGTTTGAGGTATCTGGTCTTGTTGTTGTGGAAGCCGACCTTGCCGATCAGTTCGTTCAGCTTCTCCGGTTCGGCAGCTATCATGTTTTCCAGGGTCAACCCCGGGGGCTGGCCGGGGACCGCGGGGGGCAGTTCGGTGTGCAGCCGGCGCATGGCCTCGGCGTTTACCGTGTCTTTGGTCTGGGAGGAGAGCATCAGAGCCACGAGGGTGTGGAAGCGGCGGTCCTTGGCCGTCGCTGTCGGCAGGGCGAGGCGTTCGCAGCCCATGGTGTCCACCGCTGCATTTGCTGCGGGTCCGTTGAGGCGCATCTCCTTGACTAGGGCGTAGATTTCTTCCCAATTCGTCGGCGGCAGGACGGTTCCGTCGGCTGTGAGGCGGGCAGCTTGTTTACGGGATTTCGGCTGGCTGGGTTTAGGTTCCGGAAGGGAAGGGGACGGGGAGAATGCCTCGCGTTTGGTTGCGGCGCGGGATTGAGCCTTGACGCGCGAGGCGGTCCTCGGGGCAGGCTTTACATCGTTGTCGTCGGGTTCGGAGACTTCCGGGTCGGGTTTGATATTTTCGGTCTTTATGCGGGAGGATGTGCGCCGCGGGGTAGAGAGCGAAGACGCGGTTGACGCTGCGGCAGTGCGCTTTCGCTTGCGCGTTGTTGCTGCGCCGGTACTTCGGACTGCGTCTTCAATGTCTGATCCAAATGTGACTTCGTCTTTTTCCTCTTCGGCATTCACTGATGATGCGGCGCTCGTGCTGCTGCCAGCGCCATTGTTATTGTAGGAAAACCGTGCGAGTGCGGTTCGCGTTGACCGACGAAGTGGAACGGTTGAAGAGGCGGTGGAGTCAAATAATCGCGACGTTTCTTTCGCGACGCGTGAGGTCCTCATATTTTTTGGGAGGGGGGGGGGGTTTCGTGTTGTGGCAGTAGGGACGGTCAATTCACTTTTTTTTCTCGGGCCAAATGCAGAAAGCTTCACTGCGTTGTGTTGCTGCAACAAGGTTTCCAGGCCGACGGCCCCCCCTTTACACGATTACATAAGGCATTAAACTGGAGCTTGGATCATGCCGCTGTGGTGGCGCACCTTGGCCCAGACTGTCGGGTCGGACGAGGTGCCGAAGGCTGTCCGTTAATTGTCGAAATACAGCCTAGCGCCTATAACGGGCGATGCTATTGGGTGGGGATTGTACCCCCCCCTCACTTCGGTGAGGGGTTGCACGGAGGGCACTGAGCAAGGCGTGTTTAAGCTCTCAATGGCCAACGATTCAGGGAACCGACTCCATCCCGCCGTTTTCTGGCACCGAGAGTTGCCGGAGCCTCCTGTCCTGGAGAAATGGCAGCAAGATTACTGTCGCAGCGCTTTCAAGGAGTCTTTGGCTCTTTCCAGCTCGCCTACAGCCAGGGATTCTCTAATCGGAATATTTGATGCTGCTGCGCGTTATCCAAACGGCCCTCTGAAAGATGGTGAAATCAGGATCCTGACCCTTCACCCTGGCGCTTGGTCGAGCCCCATCGTTTGCACCCTCGAAAACATCGCCCTGAAAGATGCTGCCGTTGGCAAGGGTGGTTTTTGTGCGCTTTCATATACGTGGGGCCCGCCCACCCAGCCTAGATGTGCGATATGGATCAATCATGGAGTCGCCACAGTTGGCGAGCAATTGTTTGAAGCGCTGGCGCACCTAAGAGATGCTCATAAGCCGAAAAGGTTTTGGGTCGATGCTGTCTGCATCAGGCAAGATGACAATGAGGAAAAGTCAACACAGCTGCCGCTCATGACCGATATCTACTCGCGTGCGAGCGATGTCTGTATCTGGCTGGGTCCGGATGAGGATGACAGCGGGTATGCATTTGCTACTGTTCGAGTCGCTCATGGCAATGGCAAGCCGGATGATTCTTCCTTGCCGCCAAAACGGCTTGTTGAAGCCTTGACGGCCATTCTTCGTCGCCAGTGGTTCTCGAGACTCTGGATTATACAAGAGCTCGCATTGGCTTCAAATCCCGCTGGGCCCCGCGTCGTGACCGGATTTGAGCAAGTACGGTGGAATGAACTCAACGACACACTAGCCAGTGCGCGGAAGCACATCGACTGGTCAAGCGAGAAGAATGATCCTGTCTATGCCGGCTTTCTGAAGCGGATGGACGACTCTCCGGTGGTCGGGTTGAACCTCGTCCGTCAACATGTTCAAGAGTGCGGGTCCCTCCCTCTCCTGCTCGCTCTGCAGTCAACACAATTTGCGCAGGCCACGGATCCCCGTGACAAGATTTATGGCCTGCTAGGTCTTCTTGATGACGCTGGGCGGGCTAATCTGGCTCCAAACTACGCAAAGGACATGGGGGAGGTATACAAGGAGGCTACGGCATCTGTGTTGCGTCAAAACGCAGACAGGTTGAGGTACATGACATACCCGACTATTCCGTGGCGCGCAACGAATAGCACGCCGTCATGGGTTTGGGATCTCTCGTACTCGGCAAAGCACTATGCTTTTAGCTTGTCTGGCACGCTCGTTGGAAGCGATTCCAAAATGCAGGGCCCTGTTCTGGACGTTGACGACAACATACTTGCGACGAACGCGACGATCGTCGATGCTGTGACCGAGACTCACCAAGCCTCTGACAAAGTGACATCTTCTCTCGCTGGCATTCTGAGGTCCTACAAGCGGGCCAAAAATGCAGCGGGCTGGTGGGCAGATGCAGCAGGCGGCCTCGACCCCCTCTGGCGAAGTCTTCGTGGCGAAGGGAACAACAAACCCCCTGCGAAAAAGGCAACAACTGAGATTCCTCCAACGCCAGAAGAAGTCGAACTGACGGCAATGTACACTCTGTTTGATGCGTCCGCCCATTCAAGGAACAAACCTCCACCGTCTGGGCCCGAGTTCGAGAAATGGTACAAAGAGCATGCAGAACCGCTGTACGACGCGTTCCATCATGCCGTCGAGGCATTAGAACGAGGAAGCAACAAGAAGCCCTACTTCTTCTTCACAGAAAATGGGCTGTGTGGATGGTGCCCAGAGGAACCAGTTCTAACTAGCCCCGATTATAAAACAGTCGTTGCCATGCTATTTCGCGGGTCAGGAACAGAAATTGCATTTGTGATGAGGCAGCACGCAGTCGGCTCATACACAATTGTATGTCCAGCTACTCTGCCTACCAACTGGGTTCGGTTATGCGAGGCCAAGGGAAACATGAAGTCAGACATTGTCCAAATCATGTGAGATGGCGGCAATGAGTGAGAGCCACAATAGGGGACGTAGAACATATCACATATTTGTTTAGTTTTTTATTTGGTTTTATCTAGATCGCCGCCAACGGTGCGCGGTCTTGTCTTGTATTGGTCTACATACCCACCACCGGTGTTCAGGGTGATCAACCAGTTCTTCCTTGAACCGGCACTAGAGCTTCTTTTGAACTTGCTTGGCGTTACGAGCGATATTGTGTGGAAATTCGGATGAAAACCGCTAGCATTGGAATGGCAATACTGAACATAACCGTGATCCTGAGCCTGTCCAATCGTTGCCTTGTTGCCGGTATCTTGCAAAACCTTTCGAGTCGCGGTCGTGGCGGTCCATTCTCGATCCCTAACCTGTCAAATAGACCACGTGCAACATGAAGCTGGCCAAACAGGGGCATATGGACCGTGATATATCGAACTTGATCACGTTTGTGCTCGCTTGCAGTCGCCGGGGGCAATATTTTTATTAGCTGATCATGTATTAGTCCTGGGGTTTGATGGGCCGGTTGTCAATTTCCCTGCAGACCAAGCTCTCCACGTGAACAGTGATGCTTGAACTAGTGATTGGTTTTGAGGGGATAATTATCAGCCCCAACGCCTCTTCCCTTCCTTGCAGTCACCTCATGACTTGGTCACCTTGACAAGAAGCGTTAAGGAAAGAAAAGGAACTAAAGGTGCGGGCGCGGAAGGTGAGGACAGAAAGCACGGCAGGAGAGGAAGTCGCATGAAGGTCTATTGCAGTTTGATGTAAATTGGTTGGTTGGATTGGAGAAGGTGGGGCCTTGAGTGCCTGGCTTCCTTATCTAATCAGATGTCCTCATCACGTGCTAAACCTCGGTTGTCAATTTTGCAGGTGCGCACAGACACTGGAAAATTTGCAGGCAGACAGCACGGACCACATTCCTAGGTATATAATCTCGTCCTCCCCTCCCACCTTTGCTCGTTTTCTTCTTTTTTTCTTTAGCTCTCTTTGCCTTTTGGCTTAGATCAAGTGTAGTATCTGTTCTTTATAGTTTAATCTCTATAACTACTCTACGGAGTAGAATTTTGATTATCCTAATTTTTGTCCTTCGGTCGACTTTCCTCTGGGCTTGCCCATGATCGTTGACCACAGTGTCCCTGGTATTACACTGCCTCCAGGCGACGCGAACCACTTTTTTTCATTGCAATCTTGGGCTTCGAGCTCGGGATGTGAGGAAGAAAAAGGCTCGAATGATTTTAATCCATTAGATTGGGTCCCGATTTGCTTGCCATCGCAATGTTTCAAGTGATCAATGTATGCAGTTGACAACTCAATTGCCCTTCATGTTCAGGGTTTTCTTGCACCCTTGGGAATTTTTGTTGCGCCATCGTTAGTGAAAGAGTCGGTTCGTCTTACTTGGTTATCAACTTGTTTCCGTTGAATCAATTGCCGGAAAAGATGCACCCATTTGACGATTTCGCCATGTCTGAGGTCGACGGCATAGCGATGGGATACAGTGACGATTTTGAACAATCAGTAGATATATTTGTCCCAAGCTGGTACTAGGCAACTCACCAACACATTGGACATGCCTTGATGCGTTACAGTCATTTGCACTTGTCATGCTGAAGACATCACGACTTGATATAGGTAGAAAAGAGTCATAATACGAACCAAAGAAGGCATTCTAGGCGCCTCATAATTCCTTCGTCGCTTCCTTCCTGTATTGTTGCGAACGCAAATTCTGTCTGACGGTGAATTGGCGGTTCAAGAGGCCTAATCACAGCGCTCCATTCCAGTGCATCAAAATCTTCTTGCCTGCTTTTTGGGATCAATCAACTGCCTTCCAAGGACCCGATTTTCTCACTCATCCCAACATCACACTCCAGCGAGACACAAAATCTCAATAACAAAATTCAGACATTATAACCAAGCCCAGCAACGATACAAAAAGCAAGACCAGAAAAGAAACTCCCCCGAAGCACTCAAAATGGCACCACCAATGATTGACCCCGCCCTCTTCGACCAGCTCAGAGCCAGCATTGAAGAAGACACCGCAGTCCGCAAGGAGCTCGAACAAATCGTCGACGAGCTCAATCAAGACGTCTCCTTCACGCAGGGAATCCTCTCAAAGATTCACTCAACTCCCCGATCCAAATGTCCGGTTTTCCCCCTCCCTTCTTCCCCCACAATCCAATCCATCTCATCTCATCTCGTCTCATCTCTCCTTCACTAACCCTCCACTCTCCCATTCAGATCCCACCCTCCTGCCCCAAATAGAACAAGGCATCCAAAAGGAAATCTCGTCAATCGCGAGGCTCTCCTCGTTCGCCTCCAAGTACCCGTACTACAAGTACAACCACAGATACGCCCGCACCCTGCAGGACGCCATCTCCACCCTCCTCCTGACCGCCTGGCTCGGCTCGCCTAGCTTCTCGCCGACCCCAAACGTCCCGGGACACCTGCTCACGCTCGAAGATGTCGGCAGGGTCCTGCAGGCCCCCGTCAACCTCAAGTCGGGCCGGGACGATGACGTGTTCCACGTCACCATCGAGGATTACCTCCTCGGGCTGATCAGCGTCGTCGACGACCTCAGCCGCCTGGCCATGAACAGCGTCACGCTGGGCGACGCGGCCCTGGCCGTTCAGATCAGCAGCTTCATCAAGGATCTGCATGCCGGCTTCCAGATCCTCAACCTCAAAAACGATATCCTCCGCAAACGCGTCGACTCCATCAAGTACGCCGTCAAGAAGGCCGAGGATATAGTTTACGACCTGTCCCTCAGGAACCTGATCCCTAAGAAGGAAGGCGAGGCAGGGGGCGCTGAACGGACGGAGGAGACAGCTTGAGTGTATAATTACGAGGATCTCATACAGGTACTATTACTGTCTTCACAAAAGAATTTTTATTTTTATTTTTGTTATCTATTTCTTCTCCCCCATGTTGCACATTTTATCCATAGCTTCACCAAGTAAGAGTTGGATTCAACCGTAGGACGAGGATATGCATCGTAGCTTTCAAAGCTAGAGGGTTTCACAAAGCGTTCAAATGTATATGGACCGCTAAACATTTTCGTTTAAACCTTCATAGCGGCACTCATGACCAAAACCATATAACACAGTCCAACTTATTGCGCACAGTGTACATAAAAAAAAGCAAATTTTCAAATTGTTGCCATATGAAATTGAAAGGAAATATTCATAACTGTAAATGAGGAAAGAGTTCCGACCAGTCGCCCGACGGAAATAAAAAAGAAAAAAGAAAAATTAACAGCTTCCATGATGATCCTCCACGCCACGGCTTCCCGTTTAAATTAAGCCATCATTACTCATCGTCAATCTCATCAACAATAATGAAATGTTCATGTCCTCATAACCTCGTGCATTTCGATTCCTCCCTTTCCTTTCCCTCTCCTCAACCCCCTCCTCCTTGGGTTGAACTTAAGTCGAAGACGTAAAGAAGCGCTTGAAAGCGGCACGAATACCCTTCTTCTCCCCCTGACCCTCCCGAGCCTTCTCTCTCTTTTCCTGCCTCTTTGACCGATGAGCCTGAGCCTGTATATCCGCTTCGCCATTGCTCGATGAGCCTGCACCAGTAGTGCCACCACCAACAGACGCGGCCGAGTCCTTGATCTCTGGCGCCGACACCAATGACCGCTTGCTCTTATGCTCCCTGATGGGCCTGTCCTCCTCCTGCTCCTGCTCGTCGCGTGACCTGCGGGGCCCACGGTCCTCTGACCTGCGCGTCCTGCTGCGAGTAGTGCTGGAACGCATCAGGTCAGGGACAACAGCCCTAGACGACGAAGGGGGAACTGGCACCGTGTCATTGGAGGAAATTTTAGTCTCGCCATTTGAGAAGGATCTCCTGCTGACAGCGGGAAATGGTGTCTCGTGTGGCTCAACGCTTGTGCGGCTGCTGCTTTGACGACGAGAATTGTGAAGATGGTAACGGTTTTCGGAAGAGCGAGCAGACCGCTCAGAATGCTCACGCTCGAGACGTTCGCGGTCATAACGTTCAGCCCGATCCCGGTCGGAGCGTTCGGAGCGTTCACGAGGTATCAACCTATCCTTGGTGTTCTCCTCATTTGCGGGTAAGCTGAAAGAGGCGGCTGCGGCTTGCCTCGCTGCTCTCTCGGCCTCACGGCGTTGACGATGCCTTTCCTTGCGCTCCTCGTGTGCAGCTTGCTCTTCAGGGGTGCGTTGTCTGCGGGTGCGGGAGCTGTTGTGGTCGGAAAGCCCGCTATCTTGTTTATTGGGAGTGATAGGTCGTTCTTCAGCGGTGAGAGAGCGCGAGGACGCATAGCTATCGGCGCGGCGGCGATGAGAGTGCCGCAAGCCGTTGCTGCCCTCCCGGCTTCCTTCGCGGATTAGCTCGCGACTGCCATCGCGGCTGTCGCGGTAAGAGCGGCTTGAAGAGTGGCGTCGGCGTTTGGCATCATCGGTCCTGGGCTTGTCTGTAGAGAGGTCAGTTTCGGGAACGGGAACCCCCCCTTCGTGCGCTCCAATATTCCGAGACCTGGTTCTTCCCCTCTCCTCGTCGGCGGGCACTTGCGATTCGCCGAGCGACAGGAAGGGTCCCGCCAAATCTTTCCCTTTCCCTTTCAAATCAGAATGCATTTCGGTTCCAAGGACATCGACTTCTGAACTAGCGAGTATCGGACTTCCTGGTGGACTTAAAACCTCGGCTGTGGCGTAAATGACCACAGCGGCTGCGACCATCTCTTCGGCTTGCTTGATGGTGTTCCTCCGCTGTCGGCGCTGGCTGCGTATGCGGCCTAGCTGCCGAGCCACAGGATCATCGAGGTCAGGAATAATGAGGCCAGGGGTGGGTACACGGAAGTCCAATACGACTTCTTCGGCGGTTCCTGAGAGTCCTGGGGGTCCTTGGGTTGTTGGCCTTTGGGTTGGAAGAATAGCATCGTCAGTGATCGTTCCTTCGGACTTCGCAGCAATAGCAATAACATCAGACACCGCAGTAGATTCCTCACCATCCTCTAATTCTTTCTCGTCGCTCTTCTTCACCACCTCACGAGCTGCTGGGCCGTTGTCTTCCGCGAAAGATCCTGGGAGAGCGGGTTCGTCAACTCCAACATTAGGAGAAGCCTTGATAGGCTTCGCTTCATCAGCCAGAGACCGTGCCGAGGTCTTGGAACCACCCGGCTGAGCAGCATACGCCTCAGTCTTCTGGAATAATTGAGACGAAGCAGTCTCCTTGATGGAACCCTTTGGCACAACCGCCGCAGCAGCAGCACCTACAGCACCAACGATGCCAGCGCTAACGATGCCAGCGCCAACGGCAACCTCCTTTGCCCATGAATCGCCAGAGTCGGCGTCATCGTTATTTTTCTCAGCCTTCTTTGTCTCGTCTGCTAGAGAGAGGCCCCTTGTGGCGGGCTTAGGAGTGACCTTGTCATCTGGAAGAGAAAGTGAAGTTTCAGTAGGCAATGTGAGAGAACTCTCAGTAGGCAAGGTAAATGTGGTGTCAGTTGGCAATGGGTAAGTGGAGTCTGAGACAAAAGAGAGGTTTGTCTCCCTGGGATCGATGTGAGAGAACGATAGCTCATCATTCAATGGCATTGAGCGCGCAATGATAGGGCTCTGCTTGATGGTTTTGGCGACAATCTCCTCAGGAACTTGCGGCTCAGTCGGTATTGTCTTGTCGAAAGCGGAAGACAGGGGTTCCTTGGTTAAAGGAGAAGATCTGGCGGCGGCCAGATTGTCGGCCTCCAGTTGAACAGCATGTGCCTCAACAGGTGCCGACTCGTCAAACGCGAGAGTTTTCGATAGAAGAGATTGGCTTTCTATCCTCTTGGCCTCCGCATCTTTGCCAGCGATGGCGGCTCCAGCAACACCAGCAGCAGCGGCAATTGCAGCAGTAGTCACACCAGCGGCAGCAAACCCACTGCTTTCCTCCTCGATGCTCAGAGATTCAAAGCTTTCTGATGAAATGTCGACAGCCTTGGGCGTGGCAGAAATGTTCTCAACAACGACGGGCTCTTCAGATTCCGCAAGATGGTGGAGCGACTCAGTGGATTGATTAACGAAGACAGGATCCTCAGAAGCAGCGGCTTCTGAGACCGCCGCTCCCTCAGACACAGACTCTGACTCGACCAAAACAAAGTCTTCCGAAGTGGTGTCTTTGGTGGGTTTGTCGAACGGCTGACCCACAGCTGGAACCTCAGCAGCATCAACAGTCTCTGCCAGTCTAGGCTCGGAGTCGACAGGAGTAACATCTTTGGCCTGTTTGCCGGCGACGAATTCGATTGCGTCGCGGGTGGATGCCGTAGCACTGTTAGGCTGAGTTACTTCAGGAATCTGCTCCGAAAATTTACGCTCCTCAATATCAACAGCTCTTTCAACAATGACAGGCTGCTCGTCAGCAGTGATAGCTTCGATGGGCTTCTCCACTGCCTCAACGTCCTCAACCGCCCCCTCGGCTGATGCATCACCAGCAACCTTAGCAGACTCTTGAAAGGGCTCTGCGGTAGCGATGGGGTCTTGGGCGGCTTTTGTCGAATCCTCCGCGATCGGCCCCTCGGCAGCCAGTGGTTCGGCAACGGTCGGTTCTTCGGCAGCGGGCCGCTCGACAGCCGGTGCATCGACGGCGGTTTCGGTGATCGGCTCTTCCGCAGGAGCAGCTGTGTGCTCATCGACAACATCGGCCTGGGACTCTTGAGTGATGATGGCTGCTTTTTCAGCTGGCGCCGTGGCCATTTCAGGACCAGCAGACACAGAGAGCTCATCAACAGCCTTGGCCTCCTGACCAGGCTCCTCCACAGTATTGCTAATATCAGCAGTGATAACAGGAGAGGAGTCTTCCACAGTTTCTTTAGCGGTCGGCTCGGTATCGGTGGGGATCATCTGTTCGTCAATTTGAGGCTGGGCCTGAGCATCTTCAGCCTCTTCACCAGACGGCTCCTTCACCTTCTCCTCGCCTACCTGCGCTGCCTCAGCATCCCAACACGCTGGTTGGATCTGAACCTCAACAGCGGAAACAACCTCCTCAGGACCAGCCTCATCGATCGTCTCCGCGATATTCTCCTCCTCTTCAGTCGTATTATTATTATGTTGTCCAAAGGAATCATCGTTTTTCAAAGCAGTAACAATCGTCGCACTTGCGTCGGGGGTATCAAGGGTATCAAGGGTATCATGGGTATCCGAAAGTCGCAAGTCCGCGTCCATGTCCGTTGGATGTGAAATGCATTCTGAAAGCTCCTCCTCTCCTGCCACACTGGGGATAACAAGCAATACTGGGTCTTCCTCACCTGAAGTCTGGTTCTCGGCTGCCTTATTCTCGCTGGGAATTGGCCCAACTTTATCCTTGCTCTCTTCCTCCTCCACTCTTGCAATATCCTTGGCCTTCCCGTCGAAAAAGGTCGATCGGAATTCCTGTCTGGGCGCCTCTTCGGGCTGGTGAGCCTTTGCGTCCTCGACCACTGGCTTAGCAACAGCAGCCGAAGGTTCCTCTAAGTGGATGGCATTGTTTCGGATGAGCCCAGTAGGCTCGTGCCGGGAATCTTCCTTGGGCGCTTCAGTCACTTCTTGCTGCTCTTCCTGGGTTTCCGCATGCACATCGACGTCCTCCACAGGCTCAGGTTGGGCTCTCTCAACTTGGGCAACCTCGATGACTTGTTCGGGCTCCGCCTTGGATTCCTCGAGGAGTTCAGAAGATTCGGCCTTGCCTTGCTCAGGTTTAACCTCCTCTACTTGCTCAACTTGGGCCGCTTTGACCGCCTCGACAGGTTCAGCTAGTTGCTCCTCAGCGGCCTTGGTCTTAGGTTCTCCAACCGAGTTAGCCCTGACGGCCTCCGCTGGCTCAACCTTCGCCTCGTCAGTCGACTCAGGCTTGGACTCGTTGATAGCATCAGCCTCAACTTGGTCAGCGAGTTCAGGCTCAACTTCCGGCACAGATTCGACATTGATGTCTTCCACCGGCTCGGCCTTAGTCTCCTCGGCGGTGTCGGTCTTAGACTCCTCAACTAAGTCAGCTGTGACAACTTCCTCTGGCTCAGCCTCGGCCGCTTCGATCGCATCGGCTTTGACATCCTCAGCATTGGCCTCGTTGTTCTTGACCTGCTCAGTGCTGGCCACCTCAGCCGATCCAGTCTCAATCTCCTCCGCAGATTCGGTCTGGGGCGCCTTCGTAGGCTCAACAACCTTGACTTCCTCAGTGAGTTCAGCCTTGACCCCTTCCACAGGCTCAGGCTTGACTTCCTCGGCAGATTCAGTCTTGGCTTCTTCCGCGGACTCAGTCTTGACCTCCTCAGTGGGTTCAGCCTTGACCTCCTCAGTGGGCTCAGCCTTGACCTCCTCAGTGGGTTCATCCTTGACCTCCTCCACAGGCTCAGTCTTGAGCTCCTCATGGGGTTCAACCTTGACCTCCTCAGTGGGCTCAGCCTTGACCTCTTCCACAAGCTCAGACTTGACTTCCTCGGCAGATTCAGTCTTGGCTTCTTCCGCGGACTCAGTCTTGACCTCCTCAGTGGGTTCATCCTTGACCTCCTCCACAGGCTCAGTCTTGAGCTCCTCATGGGGTTCAACCTTGACCTCCTCAGTGGGCTCAG
>MU865033.1:0-30891 GCA_033576145.1 Cladorrhinum samala | reverse complement strand
AGCCTTGACCTCTTCCACAAGCTCAGACTTGACTTCCTCGGCAGATTCAGTCTTGGCTTCTTCCGCGGACTCAGTCTTGACCTCCTCAGTGGGCTCAGCCTTGACCTCTTCCACAAGCTCAGACTTGACCTCCTCAGCGGGTTCAGTCTTGACCTCCTCAGCGGGTTCAGTCTTGACCTCCTCCACAGGCTCAGTCTTGAGCTCCTCATGGGGTTCATCCTTGGCCTCCTGCACAGGCTCCGTCTTGACCTCCTCAATGGGTTCAATCTTGACCTCCTCCACAGGCTCAGTCTTGAGCTCCTCATGAGGTTCAGCCTTGACCTCCTCAGTGGGTTCATCCTTGGCCTCCTGAACAGGCTCCGTCTTGGCCTCCTCAATGAGTTCAGCCTTGAACTCCTCCACAGGCTCATTCTTGATCTCCTCAGTGGGTTCATCCTTGACTTCCTCGGCAGATTTGGTTTCGGCTTCGACAGATGCAGCCTTGGCTTCCTCCACAGGTTCGGTCTCCGCTTCTTCGGCCGCTTCAGTTCTGACCTCCTCAATGGATTTAGCAGTGACTTCACCCACGGGCTCATTGTTGGCTTCCCCGACAGGGTGAATCTCCGCCGCTTCGGCGGGAGACTGAGAGCTTTCAACAACAGCCGGCGTAGACTCTCCAACGACGGTAGCTTCAGGCCCTGCAACAGCCTCGACATTCTCTGCACCGGCGTCAATCTTAGACTCTTCAGCAGCCTCAATATTCGCCTCTTCCACAGATTCTGGCTTTATCTCCTCCACAGCTTGTTTGTTGGTTGGTTCGTCGACATGGATCTCCTCTGTAGTCTCCGAATTCTCGCCCACAACTGGGATAATCTCTGCCCCTTCAGTTGTCACATGAGAATCGACCTCAACGGCGTCCTCAGATTTGGTTTGTTCTGAGACAGAAGTCTCTGTCGCAGCTAGGCTCTCAGTTGTCTTGTCCTTCGTCTCAGCAGAGCTGTTAGGCTCAAGCTCAGAGGGATTGAGAGCCGCCTCCGAATCCACGACCTTGACCTCAGAAGCTTCCTACGCGATATCAGCATCCGACTTCAAGGGTAACAAAGTATATTTGAATCTTACCTCTGGCATAGCCTCGCTAATTTCCTCGGCAGGGGAGTGGGTGGAATCATGCTCATCCTCAGTAACTTCAAGAGCTTTGTGTGCAGCCTCATTTGCAGGAGTCTCGATAACGGCCTCAGACGCTGTGTCCGTGGGCTTGGAAGTCTCTTCCACAACAGCCTCCAGCTCTGAAGAGGGTTCATCCTTGGTTTCCGAGGTAGACCCTTCCTCGGTAGCGGAGGATTCCTCTTTGGTGGCAGATTCCCTGTTTGAAATGTTAGCTGCACCGTTTTCCAACCTGACTCGTCCCGGGCATAGCTAAGAGATGGCGACTTACTCGATTGTAGGCTTGTCTTCTGACTTAGAGGCATCTTGGTGAGCATGAACATCCTCGGCGGTGGCACTATCCTTGTCCGCAGGGACAACGGACTTCTCGGACGCTTCAGCAGCGGTTTCAACCTGCGGATTGGAAGCGGACTCAGACTCTTCCATGGGCTCAGCAACTGATTCCTCCTTGGCTTCAGCAACTGTGCCCTCCTCGGGTTTGGAAGCGGGCCTCTCCTTTGCCTCATCAACATTCTCCAGAACTGCCTCATCCTTCGTCTCGACAATAGGCTCGGCGACAACTTCAGAAGCTGCCTCTTCCTTGGGATCAGCCGCATGCTCAGGGACTGCCTCTTTCTTAGCCTCAATGACAGGCTCAGAGAGTGCCTCCTCCTTGATTTCGGCAGCAGGCTCAGGTGTTGACACCTCCTGTGTCTCAACCACGGGCTCAGGATTCACTTCTTCCTTTATCTCGACGGCGGGCTCAATAGACTTTTCGCCATTAGTCTCGACCACAGAATCTGCAACAATTTCATCCGTTGTCTCGGTGGCAGCATCGGGTACGGTCGCTTCCTGAGCCTCAGTCACGGGTTCTGAGACCTCATCCGCCTTAGTTTCGACGACAGTGTCAGGAATCACCTCCTCCTTTGCCGGCCCAGAAGTAGACTCTTCCTGCGCCTCGACGATTGTCTCGGAAGCAGGTTGCTCCGTGGCCTCTAAGGTATCCTCTTTGGCCTCAACAGCAGGTTCAGAGACAGCATCCTCATTTACCTCAGCGAGGGGTTCTTCCTTCACTTCGGCAAGTGCCTTAGTGACGGGTTGCTCCTTTGGATCAGCTGCAGGTCGTGTGGAAGCATCTTCTTCAACCTCGGTGACCGGCTCAGCAGTAGTCTCTTGCTTGGACTCAGCGAAAGATTTGTCCTCGGGCCCAATGGCAGCTGCTGCGACAGGCTCTTCATTATCATCGACAGCGAGCTCTTCCTTGCTCTCGACAGCGGGATCTTCTTTGGTCTCAACGTCGGAGCCTTCCTTAGTCTCTTTATTGTTCTCGACAGAGGGCGCGTCCTCCTTAGTCTCGGCAACAGCGTCCTCCTTGATTTCCAAGACTTCTTCCTTGACTTCGGGGGCATCCTCCTTCGCATCGACCACTGGCTCTTCCCCAGCTTCAGCAGTAGGTTCAGGATTCGACTCCGCCTTAGTCTCAGGAACAACGTCGGGTTCACCAGCAGACTCCTTGACTTCGAGAACAGCCTCGGACTCAGATGGAATCCCCTTGGGCTCGGAAATTGCCTCAATCTCAGTGATAACTTCTTTGGTTTCGGCAACGACCTCGGGCTCAGAGGCGGTTTCCTTAATCTCAGAAGTAGCCTCAGCCTCAGAGGCAGCTTCCTCAGCTTTAGGCTGTTCAACTGCAGCTGCCTCGGATGCGGGCTCGGCAGAGGGCGCAGTCTGCTCCTGCTCAGCCTCCTGTGCTGGGTCCTCAACGTCGGCTGTCTCTATCTCAGCGATCGGCGTCTCCTTGCTGTCTTCTTGTTGCTCCACGGCTTCAGCCTGGGTTTCAACCTTAGACTGAGACTCAGTCTCAGTCTGGGCAGGCTTGAGAACTTCATTTTCCTCGGGGGCCGCAACAGCAGCCCCGTCTACGGCGTTCTCAGTTTCGGCTGCAGCTGAGCCCGCAGCTTCATGTGGTGTTGGTTCGACAACAGGCTTCTCCTCCACCTCAGCCGCGGCTGCTTCCGTAGAGGTCGCTTCGTCGGCGGCTTCGGCCGGCGCAGGCTCACTGGAAGACGTAGGGGTAGCTGCCACCTCTGTGGCTTGTGACTCGGCGACGGGAGCAGTGACATCGTTGGTCGCCTCTGTTGAGGTTGGCCTGGTAGAAGGGCTCTCGACTGCCTTCTCGTCTTCTTTGGACTCGAGAGCGGGCGTTTCTACCGGCGTCTTCTCTTCATGGGTACCAGCAGTGGCCTTGTCCTGCTCCTGAACCTCGGGTAGAGAAATCTCGGCCGGCTTCTCTGCATCGCCAGCCTCGGGAGCAGGTACCTCCTTGGTCTCTGCGGCGGGATTCTCCATGTTGACCTCAGAAGCGGAACTCTCAGCTAGTTTTTTCTCCTCCTCAGTCTTGGAAGTTACGTTTTCCTCGTGTTTGACCTCAGGAGCCGCTGTCTCTTCCTTGACTTCGGGTGCTGGAGTGTCTTCTTCCTTAATCTCGGACGGAGTGGGCTCGCCTTCCTCCTTAACTTCAGGAGCGGAAGCGTCAACGAGACTCTCCTCGTCCTTGCCTTCAGCAACGGATCTCTCTTTCTCAACATCGGGAACCGGTGTCTCTTCCGCCTTTGTGACGGAAACGGAGTGATCTGCTTGATCGGCTTCGAGAGCTGGGGTCTCGATCAGATTCTCTTCCTCCTTGGTCTCTGGCGCGGGCATTTCAGCTTCCTTAGTTTCGGTTGCCTTGGGTTCGGTTGTTGGTTCCTCAGGAGTTTCGGTTGAGGACTCGCTGATGTCCTCGGGCTTTGGTCGGGCGTCGGCGTCTGAGGTTTCGAGCGCGGTCTCGCTGGCCTTCTCGGTTTCTGTCGCTGCTGGAAGTGGAGGGGTTGGGTCGGATGGGATGGCAGACTCGGACGGTTCTTCCAAACTGGTCGCGCTGGCGCTGGCTTCGCTGCCCTTATTCTTCTTCTTCTTTTTCTTCTTGTTCTTGTTCTTCTTCTCCTCAGATGCGGCCTGATCTCCCTGTTCGGTCTCAGCTTCCAGTGGTGGTTCGGGCACTAATTCGGGTTCGGCTTCGGGCTCGACAGCTTGATCCTTTTCAACTGCCTTGATGGCCTTCTTTTTAGCCGCCTTCTTTTTGTTCTTCTTGGCGTTTTTGGACAGTGAGGTTGATGAGGTTGACGGTGATGCCTCTACTTGGTCTTCGCCTTCCTCCCTGGGGTCACCAGCGGTGGGTGTCCCTGGCTCTAGAGGCGCCCCATCAGCATCATATTCACGTCTACACTGGAACTCAAAGCTCTCACCTCCACCATCTACCTCTGGCTCTTCATCGTCACCCGACTCTGAAGGCTGATAATACTGAACATCTCCATATTTGGCTTCCTGTACATGACTAAAGTCGGCAAACTGAACCTGAGAGTATTCGGATAGGGATACCTGGGGGACCGTCCGGGCCGGACTAAACTCGACGTCCTCGACTGGAAAACTCATACTTGTGGGTTGTCAACCTCTGTCTTGCCGGAGGAGATCTCGACGGTGACGACCTGAGGGGTGCTCTTTGTAATATCCTCCATGCAGGATAATTCTACTGCTGAATGGTGGTGGGCGCCGTAGTCTCGGAAAGCTGCAGATGGCTACCGCAAATAAAGGTGGGGCTTGGAGATGTGGTTGGCAGGACGCCTATGCAGTCTGGATGAGTGTGACTGCGTGCTGCTGCGAGAGTCGGAGAGGGGCACGGCTGGTGGGTGCTTGATGCGTGGTGGATCAAAGTAAACAAACGGGTCGTCCACGCTTCGGAAATCACTGGATGGTACTTGTTTTTGTGGTTTTTTTGTGTAGCGTAGGCAAACGCAAAATGAAGCTTAAAACATTGAACAATTTACTGCCTGGGTGAAAGAGAAAAAAAAGTTTTGCAGTTCCTATCAAGGGAATCGGGACGGGCAGATGTGATTGCTCGGAAGGGGGACCCTGGAGGGGTAGGTGGGTGAAAAATATGGATTGGGTCTTGGCAGGCATCAAGCAATCAACCCCCCATTTTGACCAATTTGAGGACCCTAGCCCACCCAAAGCTGAAGCACCTGGTTACCCTGGATTCAAACATTGAATTGCCCCTCTCCGTCTGCGGGGTCCTACGGTTTCTCTCAAGTGACTGCAGTGCGTTCTGCAAGTGACTTGAAAGGCTCGCGGTCGATTGGCCCACACACAAATGCAGTGGCGCCACGTCGCATCACGGCTGGGAGCTGTACTAGAGTAAAAAAAAAAAAAAAAAAAAAAAAAAAAACACTCGCTCAAAAGAGTCCAATGCGACAGAAGAGGTATCCAACAGTAGCCCATCACAACAAGGCGGACGAAGCGGCAGTTGTCATACTGGAGTCTTGATAAAGGAGCGCATTGGCCCGATTGTGCGAGTATCCGCACCTGACATGACTGATAGCCAAAATCTGAGTGATCGCTCCTGTCAGCCGTTCTCCCAGCCCCTCCCCCACTACAGCAACTCCGGGCTAGAGAACAGAAGAGGCCTGGCGGTAGTGAGCGATTATCTGGAGCGGCTCTTCTTTCTGGATATCCTCGGATATCTGGCAACCCCCCGGTTGGTACTTGACTCCAGCGAGCAGCACGAGACCTCGTTTCTTGGGTAGCCATGAAGATTGAGCACCAAGCAAGGTGTGATTCCTAGTGTAGATTGGGGGAAACAGGGCGGGAGGCGGCACGTTCAGGTAAATGGTTACGGTACAGGCTGGATGGACTGGGCGAACGGCCTGGCCATGTACAGTATATAAACTTCCTGGCCCGGTGTGCGTCCAACAAGATCGAGAAGGATATATCCGTCCCGACAGGCCGAACTCTGGGCAATAGTCTCAATACAGCCCGAAGTGTGGACGGTATTGTGATGAGTGGTGGTTACAGATTGTGGTGTGGTGTCACAGAGACCTGGCTACGTGGTTGTCTGTTGGCTTCTCGCTTGTGGTGATCCTTGCAGGACGGCGGCCGGTCTAGCCGTGACGGTAGATGCGAGGTCGGCACGAAGCGGGCAGCACAATGAGGAATGGCCAACACATCATCCCAAAGGGAAAATTTCTTCTGCTGATTTGCCTTCTCATCATCGCACCGGCAGCTCAGACTCCGGCAGCACACGACAATTGGCCTCTGGGCGAACATAATGAGGGAAATAATGAACTATCAAATGACACAGGAGGACGCGCGAACAAGCAGAGGGGTTTGTTAGTGCAGAGACCTCCCGCAGCTCGCTTGCCTGCCTGAGCCCACGCTTGACAAGGGTCCCCGCCCGATGTCTCAGGCTAACAATTCATCGAGGAACGTTGGAATTGGCTGAACGGCTTCCCCAAGAAGCAAGGGTACCGAGAACGGACGTGCGGGGAGAGAATGATAAAGGCGCCATCCCACCAACAAGTAAACAATCCAGCCATGGACAGATGACCATGGAGTGGGATGCGACTGAAACAATTCTGTGTGTAATAATAGTCCCGAATGCTGGTTTCGCGGAGCATGTGTCTAGCGAAAAGGGAGCAAGCAGATGAGTTAAAAGGATTAGACCAAAAATCAAAACCCCACGCTTGTGGATTCATGGGTAGGTAACCGGTACATCCAAGTCCCCAACCCCCGCTGCTACTTCAATAGCACTTCCATCCATGTCACCGGCACCCAACCTCCATGTGAGGGGGGGACCAGCCATCTCTGCCAAGATATTATTTAGGGCGCCTCGATTGTAAAAGTCGTTTGCTTTTCATCATTTGATCACGCAGGAGCCCGTCCGTCAATAGTGATAGACACTTGGCGTTGAGCGTAACTAATTAACCGCAAAATTTGGAATGGCTGGTGCTGGATTTTTTTTGGTTAAAAAATTAAATTTTTTTATTGATAGCCTGCTCCCGACTCAACTGTGAATCTGAGGCTTTTACCACCAGATTCTCTCAGCTGCCGAATTATTATTCAGCGCTGGATACCCAACCCGATTAAGGCAGGGTCGTGGTCTTGGAAGACGGCTACGCCAGACGAGGATGTGCACTCCAAGCGGCTGGAACCATTCTTTGTTCATCACCTTGTAATGGGCACAGGCGCTCCCATGGTAGACTCGAGGCCAAAGAGATAAAACGAAAGCCGACGCTGCGATAAACAAAAAGCGGTGTGAAAGATTATTGTTGAGTGCAGTGTAAGCGAGGCTGGGAGTAACGGTACGTTGATGAACCGCGCTCTGAACGAGGGATCTTTCGAGGGTCTGCCATAGGGTAATAATGATGGCATTCACACATTGCCCTCTCAGATATATCACGAATCCGGTACATATATGGAGTCTTCAGGGTAGGCAAGCGCCGAGGCATATGCGAGGCTGAGAGAGGATCCTCCAGGTCAGCGATGGCAAATAAAGCAGAGCTGCTGCATTGTGACGTGCAGCAGCCTGGTGTGCCGGCAGTTATAGTCAGCAGACAGATGCAACATGGTTGATTATCTTGTACCACTCCCCTTCCCCAGTACATACAGCAAAAATCCAATGAACCTCGAAACGCCAGCGCCACCATCTTAACAGACCAAAAAAAAAAAGAAAAGACTAAAAAAAAAAAAAGGTTTGGGGGGGGGGGGCAACTAAAGAAAAAACTCCAAGGCAGTCTTGAATAATAATGAGACAAATACCCAATCCCGGCTAGACTGATTGATCACCCTTCGCTGCTACTCAGCGTCGTGTATAAGGAATCACTCCCTTTAGTGCAAGGAGTGAGCCACGTAAGAAAATCTCAAGGAACAAAGCCCCCACGCCATATTAGGCCAAGACATTATGTCATCATCCTGCCAAACCACATATATGAGCCGAGCCTACATGGCCATCTCGGCTTGCAGCTTTCTGAGCTCTGCCTCCTCGTCGTCCTCGACAACGGCAGGGGCCTTGCCTTTGGCTAGAGCAGACTGTTAGCACCAAATCAACCGTCGTTGACTCATGGACGACTTACGTTCTCCGTTTGCAACCGTTGGCAGCCGATCGACAGGCACACTGCCGGTTTCTAACATCTTGTCCTCCAAATCCTGTTGCATAAGCTCCTCCAGTTGCTCATTCAACTCGTCATCGTCGATCTGCTGGCCAATATTGACAGAGCTGATGGCCTGTGAAATCTCGTCGTTGAGTTGGTTTGCCTCTTGCAGTTGTTCCCTATCAAAACCGTTAGAGCTCATCGTTTCACTCTCGCTGCGAGGAGGTGCGGTACGTACATGGCCTCGTCAACCTTTTCAGGTGTAAGCTTCCCATGTATCGTCTTCATGGCAGCGCCTGCCTTCTGCATTGCTTCAAACGTCTCCTTGTTGATGTTCGCCGCTTCGATAGCATTTATCTGCTGTTCGAGAGTTCCGATGTGGTTCATTGTTTGTTCGAGGTTACCCTCAAACACCTTCTTGCGCCGTAGTGCATTTTTCGCCGCTATCACCAAGCACCATTAGTTTTGACAGCTCATCCGATAAGGAGCATCGAGATATCCAACTTACCGGTCTTATTCGTGGTGACATGTTTCCGTGCCTCCTTATCCTGTTCCTCTATTTGGCGTAGGATGTGAGCCTCACGCTTCTGCAGCATCTCCAACTGCGTCCGCAGATCGAGGATAACATTCTTGGGGGTATCTTTCCGCTTCTGCGCGGCTCCACCGCCAAACCAGCCCCAAATGCCTGACATGTCGATTGAATGGGATCGCGAATAGGAAATCGGAAGAGAGGGGTGCTGGGCGATGGAGGAACGCCGGGATTCGTGCTGTCGGAGTCGAGGAAACTTTGAGGTTGATGTTAAGCAGAAGCGCAGGTGACCAGGTTTGCCGATGACGCCTCAGCAGTGTTTGGCGGGGCTGCAGGCTACCTGGTAATTTCAGGCAACTTTTTAGTAGGTAGTCTTGCCGGATGAGGAGCTACCGGGTTTCAGACGAGAGAAGATATACGCAAGTCGAGCCAAATAAAAAGCCCGAGCGGTTGTTGCTGAAGAAATCAATAACGCAAGAAGCCTAACG
Source organism: Cladorrhinum samala (assembly GCA_033576145.1). Taxonomy (NCBI): domain Eukaryota; kingdom Fungi; phylum Ascomycota; class Sordariomycetes; order Sordariales; family Podosporaceae; genus Cladorrhinum; species Cladorrhinum samala. Next base: position 21,787 of record MU865033.1, on the reverse strand, counting down.
CTTGACGCCCTTGGCTGGTTAATACCCTGTGATGTAGTGATCTTGAGGTTGAGCAAGGCTGCCTATCGGCGGATGATGTAGCGCATGAGTTCCAACAAATCAGTGGTGATCGCGGCGGCAACCACCGAAAATTATGGCACACGGGCGCTGAATGGCTGCCAACCCGAAGTTTATCCATTTCCAGATTGCATCATGTGATCCATCATCCAGCATGGCTCGTGCTCAACCATTGTCACGCTCTCACCTAACAAAGCACCATATGTCAGGGTCATGGCTTCCTCACACGGGCACGGAACGTGGAAAAGGTGACTTTCTTGGTGTGATTCGGCAGAATTGAATCAACAACGGTTACCCCACAACGTATTCTGTCTCTCTCCGTCGCAGTTTCTTCAAAGATGTCATACGGGTACCCACCCTCGCAACTCTGCCTCCTAGCAGACCTCCCTCAGAAACAAGTAGACGACAAAGTGCGGTTCTTAGGATGGTCAGTCCCGAACGTTTCATTTCTATGGACATTTGCAAAAAAGAAAAAAGAATATTTACCAAAAAACCAATGGACTAACATATAGACAATAGCGTGAAATCCTACTCCCTGTCAACCGGCACTCTGACCCTGGAGCATCGAATTTCTGGGGACACCCGTCCAGTCGAGGCTCTGGTGGATGTCAACTGTGTTCGCGCGAGTCTTGGCACGGATCAGACACGCTTTGGCGAGTGGGTGAACGTCGTCGGATACATCACCCAAACCAGCGGCCAGAAAGCCTCAAGCAGTGCCAAACAAATGGTTGAGGTCCAGGCAACTCTTGTTTGGTCAGCTGGACCTCTCAACCTGCAAACATACGAACTATCTGTCAGAGCTCTGCTCGACAGGCAAGAATGTCCCTGAAACTTGGTGCAGTCATACCGCATTGCCAAAGACCCGCTCTTCGAGTTAGCAGAAGACAACGATGTCGACAAGAGCCGCCCACACGACCGCGCAGGATCAACAGTTATTATGAACCATCCCTGCACTGATCTTTGGCACCAACTTCATCCCGGGTCACGCCTTGGGTCACCTCATTCCCGATCACTACCTACAAGCCCTTCGGACCTATGGTTAAATTGCTGGACGACGCGGAAACATTACCAATGCTACAGCATATGCCGTGGGACATTCGGAATCTTTCTGATGCAAGCAATGGCGGATGTCCGCCTTCGGCACCCGACTACGCCAATGGCTGCAAGGCCGGGAACTCCCCGGAAGTTGCCTGACGGGAACCGTCGAGCATCGATCGAGCAGGGTCCTGAACGATCGAGAGCGACTATGGCTGCTGGATTGCTTGCTTCCTAGCCCGACCAATGCAGCAGGGATTATCCACGGCATCGAGATATAGGCACTCCTATCGACTAAGAAGCAGCCACCATATTCGACACGCAAAAGGATAAACAGTGAAACCGATTGAGACTATGGAGCGGCTTCAAGATTTGGCTAGCTCTCTTCTCGGATGCAGAATCAGACGCAGCAGCAGCATGCAGTTATTCGCTGATGATTGGGAAAATGCGGTGTCGATTGGACTTGGGCATGCCAGATGGCACCATGCTGCTGGCCCAACCGTCAAAAACAACCACATGCAACAATCTCGATATGGCCCATGCACCTGCAACGACAAAGGTCAGGCATCCTGACCCATAGTTTGCCTTTCATTCTGCCTTTTCATAATCCCTCTTGACCTTGATATCGCTGCACCCATGGAATTGCTCGGACAAGGCATGTTACCCCTTCCGCTTCGCATGAAGAACACATGTGTCTCCGCTGAAACCCCGCGTTAGGCAGCCGGGGCTAGTTTTACCAAGAAAACCTCTGCCCGATAGTGGGTATCTCGCTCAGTTTCAACGTCTGTCGTCTCGCTGGCTTCTGGCATCATTGCGTCTTCGGTCGTTTCTCCTCCGCCTGGACGAATCAATGGAACCCGCCTTGAAAATCGTGACGGGCGCATGAAGAGGTCTCTTCAGAGGTTTGGACGAGCTGCCGGATGCCCTTGCCGCAGCCTGTTTTTCCCACATTTCTTTAGACTTGATGCAAATGTCATCGATTTGCTCCTGGGGGGCGTGTTAACTGCTTCGTCATGTTTGCGCCTCTGACCATGGTCTGGGTGGCTCACATCTGATAAGCAAGGCCCTGGGGTCGTGATCAAGAAACCATCTTCCCCCTGAATCCGCTTGGTTAGCCTCGTTCAGGCCCCCAGAGGGAGTGCTTCCGCACCTCGCGAGTAAAAGGTCGAACTGTCGCCTCCGGACCAAGATAATACTGAAGCTCGGACTGGATGACCTTTTTGTGGATGTCAAGATGAGGAATCCAGTATTTGTTCATGCACGATGACGAAGACATGTTTGGGAAGCAGACTGACAAAGCCAAAATATGGATGAGGACGGTGGCTGCCCGGCGGTACTGTGTTGCCCAAGTCGCTGGGAAGAGTGGGCGTTATTTATGTTCATTCAACCGGGCCTACCTCCTGGCTGAGGCAGGCCACTCGACATGTGTTTGTAGTCGAAGGGTGTTCAAAATAAGTCGAAAGTGCTCCGTTAAGGACCTACACCGCTTAATCGACCTAGCCACTCCGGGACATGTTGCTGCATGCTCGCGGATGACACGAGCAGATGTGCTCAAAACTTCAAGCTGGCCTTCTACTGGCTGACAAGTTGTCCGCCTCACTTTTCGCCTCGCTGGTTTCGACATGAGCTACCGCACACAGGCATACATTTCCTCACGTTCGAGCAGGTGCTTTCGCCTGTTTTCAATCTCTATATGTCAAGGGCACGGATTATCTAATTCTCGGGTTGTCTTGAGCGGACTCCAGCCCGAACGAGACGTCAATGGGATCATTACCTACACGGCGTTGCACTGGCTGGGTGTCCTTTCCTTTCTTTCTATTCGCTGAAGCCAAGTCACACGGGTTCTCTGCAGCCCTATCAAGTAGTTCGGTGGCCAACATTGTGAGAACGGATCGGCAGCTTTGATTCGATTCCGGGTTGTACCGAAGCTACAAGGGAACTTTTGGCTGCGTGGAGTGGAAAGTTCGATCAGTTGTCTTCCTAGTTCCTGCACGCAATTCGATCTGCTGACAGATTCCCGGGTCATCGTTCGTTTCCTATACTGCACCTGCTCCCATGCCCAACTAGTCAAAACTCGACCATCTAGGCCGTCGAGGCGTAGCTTTTTTTTTTTTTTCGGAGGGTGTTGATCTCCGTTGGAAACTTCTACTTATGTATAGATTCAGAATTCTTGGTGCTAGAGGAGGGCTTGTTGTCGATCGATCAACATAACATGCATTTGATCCAGTCAGCATCACTTTGGTGCTTGGCATCTTTCATCTTCCTGATCTGTTGCCGAGACATGGGGCATCGTTCCCGGCACTCGGCGCAGCTCCCTCCTTCAACTAAATCCGGGCGTTGAGCTGCGGGTTCTGATATACAGGTGCCGTGCATTTGTCGGGGTGTAGCGTACACGAGCGCGATTTCCAATGAGTCTGCCTTGCCTCACCTGGCCAACCTATTGGGATATCTCGCATGATATCAGTGCCGAGCCGCAAGCAACCATAGGTTCATTCACGCCCGCCACTGATGCAATGTTCCCAAACCCTGCCATTGATATTGGAATTACAGCGCAAAATTGCGGTCTCGCGTCGGGAGTTAACCACCTGCAAAAACCTTCTCTGTTCTACATCGTTATGCTACCGTTAGTATAATTATGCATGCGTTTGTCGATAAGTACAGCATTTCTACGGACGATGCCTTGCTTTTTCCGAGGTACCTTGTGGCTGTCAACGATGTCCCTGTCATCCCATGGTTCTACCTAGCGCGGTGTAGGAAAGTTTCGCTCAACTTCACCAAGGTTAGCTTCTCCATAGGAGAGCAAGAGCAACTCTATGGTTTGTCGCAGGTTTATTATATCGTCAAGTCATTTGCCACCGCTTTAAAAGTCTAGTGTACGCTTGAGAAAGTCAACACTTAATGACCAAACAACGACGGGGCAGAGATGTTAGGCATGAAAAAGGATTCGATGGGATGCAGGGCAGCGCATGCAGCTGCAAATGACGTTTGCTGGCTTCTCTATTCAGCAGCTATGCAACATTTCAATGTCGATTCGCTACTAACATGCTCTACTTGTTGGAGCGGTGTAGACCAGTGGCCCTGAGAACGTGGTTCAAGTGTATGTTTACTCTTTTCTGCTCTACCCCTGATTCCTTTACTTTTACTAAGGCACAAGATTCTGACTATTATTGTTTCAGGGGGTTGCCTGCCTCACAGCCCAACAGGAGGAAACCCTTTAGAATCGATGAATATGATATCTCGTGATGTCCCTCATTTCCACATAGAGACCAGGTCATGCATATAATTCGCCACCCCCTCCAGCCTTGATGTTTGTGTGGTTTGTATGAAACACTGAAAGCCCATTCCTGCATGTTATATTGGGCTACTCAAGACGATAACCCCGCAGCATACGTGGGAAACCCATGAAAGTTGGCAAAAGTCCTTTCCTATCCCTGCGAGATACCCGAAACAGCCCGACGACCACGATGGCGATCAAGAGGAAGCCAAGCAACATTTGGGCATCGAAGCCTCTAGAAGGCAGAGGCGGTCAACGGTCGATGAGCTGGCATTATATGGACCAGAAGCTCCTCATTCGCGAGGGGCAAGACATCAGGGTCAGCCGAGGTGGGTGGCTCACAGAGTTCGTGATGAGGTTAACCCAGATATCAAATCGTCAGGCGGCTGTCGGGCAGGTCATGAAACATTTGATGACCGGGTCTGCGCTGTCGTAGCTGCATTGGGAAAGCAAAAGGTGGTCATGGTAATGTAGGGGCATGCAGAAAACAATTTGGAGAGAGTAAGGACTTGGAAGTGAGGGAGTTGTATGGTCAGCCCCAAGAGGCTGATACCATTTTTGCCTTGTGCTCGTGGTATTGATAACTGTATATCACTTCTCAACCCAATATGAGGTGGAGAGAACTTGTGAACCATCCATTTCACCATAGTTACGCAAAAGCTTCGAGCCTAGGAGATCAGATACATATTATAGTCTCATGATTCGTCAACGTCCTCAGGTCAGTTGAAAGAGGGTGGTGATGAATTCTAATTATTTAGTCACTTTGTTTCGAACCTGAACCAGACCAACCGATGACTAATTCCCCCAAACATTGTAACCAAGTAGGTAGTGATGAATATCCCGAAAGATAGTTTGACAGTTATTATCTTTGACCTAGATAGTAATTAATCCATAGCAAAAAGAGGGTAATACCACTGTATAAGTTCTCTAAATGGTCTGTGCACAGGGTTAGGGTCTTCATCAATCGAGTCTCCCAAAAGGACAGGGCTGAATTAAGTACTAGCTCCAAGCAGCGTCATCTCACCCAACCAATGCTCCAAAAATCTCCAATCTGGAAAGTTCGTGTCGCATCGCAAGTCGCTGGGTTTGTTTCCCCTCTCCTTTTTTTTTTTTTTTTTTTTTTTTTTTTTTTCAACAAACAACGACGACATCTCGTAGAGCGCCGATGCCGCTCATAGATCCTGTAACAATGGCCTCAACAGTCGCGAAGCGAGGGACCTCCTCCTCCTCCTCCTCGGCATCTTTTCCAGCCAACGACGAGAAAGAGACGACTTACTCCCTCCTCCCCGTCCAGACAAACCCGACACCCCTATCCCAAACTCTTCGCCACGTGCACCCTCTCCTCCTCGGCGGCGTTCTGGCTCTGCGGTTCCCCGCCCTGGTCTCTGATCCTGTCTCCGCTATGTCGGGCAGCATCCTGCCCTTGACCGCGGCGCTGCAGGTCGCGTACGCAGTTGTTTGTCTGCCAATTGCCGGCGCTGCCGGCGGCGCATCACAAGACAAGAAGGTCAAAGCAAAGTCACCGAAGCCTTCGGCTGCTCGAAAGACACACCCAAGCGAGGGAGGGAATAATGCCATTGTGGTATGTATGATTTTTACTTGTTCAATTTCTTTTACTTCTAAACAGCAAAAAAGAGTCCACATCTTTACATTGGTTGTCCAAATAAGCCCATCACTCAATATACATTCATATAAATTCAATCGCTAATCTTTCTATGCTACATATAGACCGCATTACTTTCTCTCTTGCTCGCAACCTTTTGCGCACCGCTCCTCTACGTAGCCATGATCCTCTTCGGCGCCCCGGTGCTCACGCACGGCTCACATACCTTGTTGTGCGCGACGCACATCGCAGTCTTGGGACTGTTTCCCTTGTTTTACGTGCACGGCGTGGACGCCAGCGCCTGGGCTGCCGTGGGGGGTTTCGATGCGCCTCTCGACGAGACTTTTGGAGGTTTTGCGGGGGCATTGGTGGGCGGGTGGTTGGGTGCCGTTCCGATCCCGCTGGATTGGGATAGGGAGTGGCAGAGGTGGCCTGTGACTATTCTTGCTGGAGTGTTTGGGGGTTATGTGATTGGAAAGGTCTTGGGCGGGAGTATTGTTTGGGGAAAGAGGTTTTGAATTGGGCTATCAAAAAAAAAAAAAAAAAAGAACAAAAGGGCAAAAGCAAAAACTGATACCCGGTGTTGAAAGAGGAAAGGTTTCTCTGGTAAGGGATCTTTTTATATAGGGGGGGAAGAGTAGGTTGGCAGCACAATTGTAAAAGTAGAATGTATATACTGATCTCACTAGATAATGGCTTGTGAGCCTTTTGTCTAAATTTTGGTGTTGAGCTGCAACAGCATCAAAATTGGCGACATCGCATCGCAGGATCCCAGTACCTTCGCCAAGACCAAGCTTCCCTGTCTCTCTCCCTGTCCGTCCGATGCCGCATAAGTGGGGGAAGGGCCGGCCCGTCGCTTCCCATGAAGCTCTTCGATAATCCTCCGGATCGCATTCGAAGCTCACTCAACGATGACTCTAACACGACGAAATCGCTCTTTATAACCCGCCTCTGACATTCAGAGGCTTTCCCAAGCTCGCCAATTCCTTTCTGCACCAATATTGTCTTACCAATTGGGTTTCGGTCCCTTTCCACAACCATGTCCAAGCCAGCGCAACTCCCTCCGAACCCGGAGATCTCACCAGCGCCATCAACACCATCAACTCAGAAAGATGCCAAACACTACAAAGGTTTCGTCGCCGGTGTATTTTCGGGGATCGCAAAACTAGCAGGTACCTAACTACTTCCCTTTTTTTTTTTTTTTTCCTCTTGACTTTCCTCTCTCCACTTCGCTCCCTGTTAACATGCCCCCCTTCCCAAAGTCGGCCACCCCTTCGACACGATAAAAGTCCGGCTCCAAACCTCGTCCTCGACCCGGTTCTCGGGCCCTCTGGCCTGCCTGGCCTCGACGATCCGCAACGAAGGAATCTTTGGTCTCTACAAGGGCGCCACCCCGCCGCTGGTGGGGTGGATGTTCATGGACAGCGTGATGCTGGGCTCGCTGACCTTCTACCGGCGTCTGGTGAGCGACCACCTGTTCGACTCTCAGCCGCTTCCGGCGTACGGCCACGGCCTGGCGGGCATCATGTCGGGCGCGACGGTGTCGTTCGTCGCCGCTCCCGTCGAGCACATCAAAGCGAGGCTGCAGATCCAGTACGCGGCCGACAAGAAGCAGAGGTTGTACAAGGGGCCCCTCGACTGCATAAAAAAGATTTACGGGCGCCACGGGATCAGGGGGATATATCACGGCCTGCAGGCCACGCTGATCTTTAGGTCAAACTTCTTTTTCTGGTGGGGCAGCTATGATGTCTTTTCCCGGTGGATGCGGGAGCGCACGAGCTTGAGCGCCCCGGCCATCAATTTCTGGGCGGGCGGGCTGAGCGCCCAGGTCTTTTGGGTGCTGAGTTATCCCAGCGACGTGGTGAAGCAGAGGATGATGACTGATCCTCTCGGCGGCGGGCTGGGAGACGGTGTGAGGAGGTTCCCCAGGTGGAAGGACGCGGCCAAGGCGGTTTACAAGGAGAATGGGTGGATTGGGTACTGGAGAGGCTTTGTGCCTTGCTTCTTGAGGGCGTTCCCGGCGAACGCCATGGCTCTGGTGGCTTTTGAGGCGGCGATGCGGGCGTTGCCGGAATAATGGGACACGGATTTGGTCATGCTGTTTGGGAGGAAGTTTTTGTGGGCAAACATCAAGAGATGAGTGAAAACGGAAAGGAAGGCTTTCTTTTGTCACATTACATTATACCCCAGGGCATTATATGGAATAGAAGGGAAAAACAAGTTTACCTAGACTCGGTTCGATCCGAGACCTTCAAACAATCTAGGGCCATCCGTAGATTTTTGGTTTCACGGCCCAGACCGGACGTAAGAGGTTGCTTGCCTCGGGTCGTCCACTACTTACTACACGCTAGGATTCGGTTTCTGTTCCAATACTTTTTGCCATAAGTGAGACCCACCTGTCACAACTACATGAAGACAATAAGGGCCACTGGACGCGGGAGACAAACTCGCGAGGATTTGAGACGGAATCAGAAAATTGCTTTTGGCCAGAACGCCTGGCCGCGCAAAGGCGGCGTGTCAAAATTTTTATTGACCCCGGGTTACCCAGCTATGCACAACCGTTGATCCTTTTGGTATCCCTGCCGATGATGACTTCTCATTGTCGGAGAAAAAAAAACATTCCCATACAGATGGCCACCCATTTACTCATCATCCTCCTCCTCAGCGTCGTTGACGACGTTGAAGAACTTAAGCTCGTACACTCCCTTAGAGGTCGAGACGACGCGGAGCCAGTCACGGAGCTGCATCTTCTTGAGGAACTTCTTGGTCCTGTTTACCGTCTGTCAGTACATTGTGTTTGCGGGATTCGTTCAGGAACTGGTTTTTGTTTTTCATACAGGTACTTGAGGTAGCGACCAGAGAGCTCGTTGTGGGCAATGATCTCGATCTTGCCGTCACCCTGCTGAGAGATCTTGATGGTCTCGCCGAGGTTGCCGACGCGGCCCTCAACCTTGATCTTCTCGTTGAGGAACTTCTCGAAGGCGGAGACGTCGAAGATCTTGTCCGAGGCGGGCTGAGAAGCGTTGATGATGAACTGCAGAGTAAAAACCGTCAGCGACCTACACCCGCGACGCAAAATCACCGCCAAAACTTGGGTAAGAGATTTTATAAACTCACCTTCTTGGTAACCTTGGGGCCCTTGCCCTTGGCGGACTTCTTCTGTGAATCCCGAAGGAAATTGACTTAGCCTACTGCTTCACGCCATGATCCATCTCGGATTGAGGGGACTGGGCCAACAGCAAAGCCGTTGTCAGGTTGGCGTGATGGGACCTACAGCGATGGGAGCCATTGTATCTGTTGGGTTGATCGGCAACGATGGGACCGGTTGGATAGATGTGAGGACGCAAAGAGGTTGGATATCCTGCGCCTTGGGTTGGTGAAGTTTTTCGCGGGTGGTTTAAAAAAAAGGACTGAGGGGGAGACGTTTGCAGCTACGGTGGATCGCAAAAGAATTTTGACAAATTGTGGCCTGGAAAATTTAGGGCAATGTGGGGCAGATGCCAAGACCCGATGGTCGGGCCGCTGGCGATTTGCTGTGCTGCAGGGTCCGGCGTGCCAAGACGGAGTCTGGACGGAGCCTCGCCGGAGTGGGTTCCGCTCAAGTCCAAGTTTCAAAATCGGCGTTTCTCTGACTGGGTGCGAAATATATCAGCGCCAACCGACCTGCGTGAGGATCACGGCAATGTGATCACAGTTTTTACATAGATACACATAAGAGATCACAGCACATAAGAATTTTGTAACTACCTACCTGCTATCTGCCAAGCTGTATGGGTATCGTGGTATCCAGTGCTGTTTCAGACTTCCAGATATAGTACCACCTACGGGCCTTCTAATAAAGGGTCCCCGCATTACCGTCGATGAATCTTTTATGCGAGAAGGGGCTTTGAAGTTATCGCAACCCTGACTTCTTATTACCTTATTGTGACTTACATGGAAATTTTAGGGTTGGTCTCCTCATCGCGACTGAACACGGTGATCAGTTCATCAGCTTGTCTTGGGCGAGATTAAAATCGAACTTGGACCCAATCTGGTCAAAACGGTTTTGGTGGCGCCAGCCTCTCTCCATGATGTCAAAGGCGTCCATGCAAGGCACATGAGATATACACAACCTAGTTTATTTAGTGTAGTACAGATATACTAGTTTGGACTTCTAGAAGCCCCAAAAAACCCACTTTTGCACCATTAGGAAGTCAGGGACATGTCGATTATTCTGGATGGAAACATGCCTCAATCTCTGGCAATCAAACCGTGGGTTGCGCCACAGCTTTCTTGTGAGACCACTTTCACATCGAGTTCGGTGATGTCATGCAACCCTTGCGCGCTGTGGCTGCCTCACTAATACAGCGCGGCTTAGAGGGGTTAGCATCGCTACGTCACCGTTCAAGCTCGGAGCGGTCCAACCTCGGCAATGCCATCCGAACGCGCAACCAGAATACGTCTGGAGACGATAACGCCTTGCCCTGCCTCTACCTGAAATCATCAACCATTTTTCCAAGTCAGTAGCGCACGAGTCAACCACGGCATCGTTTTGCCGCGTAGGTGTGATGCTAAGACATGCGCCCAGTCAAAACTGATGAGTTGGATGGCTTGGCAACGGCTTTTCCGCCGTCAATCACGGGCCATTATACTAAAGCAGCCGAGCAAAGCAGTGGTTCAGAAAGTCATCAGCTCGAAAAATGGATGATCCGTAGTTTGCGACAGAGTCAACTCCACCCGGTGTTCAGAGCCTTTTATTGACAAACGATACGGTTCCAGAACGACTTCGACCAAATGGATGAGCTTCAACCAGAAATAGAACATGAAAACATTAATGTGTTGGTCTCGATTGAAACTTTTTACACTAGTAGTATAGATCCGCACCATCTTCAACAGCTCGCAGCATATCATCAGCCCTAATGCCTTGAATATCCTTGTCACGTCATGGGGTCCGCAGCATCCTCCGGAGCTCATGGGACCTATTGGCGGTTAAGTTGCTGCTGCGCCGGAGTCCTCGTGTCGCCCGCCACCAAAGCGCTTGGAAACGATGCATGCCATGGAACGAAGCCGCCCAGTCCGGATCCAATGTTTGTATGACGCAGTATGCCAACCCCAATCGTCTTGCCGCATTCCTGCATTTCCAGAGAAACAAGACCTTTTGTTTGCTCGGCCTGAACCGGCGCTCAGCGAACAGGGTCCTGGCGGCACACCGCAACTGGGAACCCTCGCCAGGTTGGAGCTTTTTTCATCCTTTCTTGGCAGATGGCCTGACGTATTTAATGTTCTTAAAAGATCTCTCCTACCCCTCCATTCTCGTCTTCCTCTTGGTTCTCCTGACCATCAACAACCAGTTATTCAAATCCAAATCGTGCAACGGTAACGACAGTTTTCCGAGTTTACCAGTTTCAAAAACATTACAAAAACCGAATCCGTTCTAAAATCAAGAACAATCCAAACCGCCAACATGCCTTTCACCGGAAGGTAAACATTCCATTACTTTCCGCCGGTCACGGCTCATCCGAGTATACTAACATGTTTGTTTTATAGCGACATCTGCAAGATCATCTTCGCCGTCATCCTCCCACCTCTCGGTGTCTTCCTTGAGCGTGGTTGCGGCTCCGACATTCTGATCAACATCCTCCTCACCATCCTCGGCGTAAGCACCCCAGACAATCACACAACAAACCCAAAAAATCTCCTGAACACCGAAGCTAACTGCCTTTACAGTACATTCCCGGCATCGTCCACGCCCTCTACATCATTTGCAAATACTAACACCGCAATCCGATGGCTTCCTGAACCGACTCTCTTTAGTAACGACGGCGAAATGAATCGCTAAGTAATCGTCTTCTCAAATCGTCTGAGTTCGGCTTCGGAACGATCGGAGAGCGGTGTGTGTTTATGTTGCGACATGTGGTGCCCTCTTAGAACACGAGATTGGGAATCTTTTGCATAAGTGGGGCAAGGGGACAGGGAAAAAGAGCTATGACATAATGCGGATGGCGACCAAAAACGGCACCGGGATCAACCAAAACCCCGCCGCGAATTGGCCGAGACTTCCGCCAAGCCACTTCGCGAGACAGAACGATCGGGAATCGAGGCAGGGGGAAACTTCTGAAGATCTTGACGCCGGCAGCCATGGGAGAAGGGGAGAAAAGGGTACTGCTGGGTTGAGCGATGATTATGAATTTCTTTATTTTTTCTGGCCTTCTTATTTTCGGCATTTTTGGGGCACGAAGGCGCACGCTTTCGAGCAGGGGTTTTGAGGTTCCTTTTTCATTCCTTTTCAGTGTGAGCTAGTTGCTCACCTGCGAGCTTTAACTTAATTATCAACGATACCCGAGGTCGTGGAATTGAGCATGGATTCGAAAATCAACATCTGATCGGCCGAGTCGCGTGACAGTGGTATTCTCTATGTGGACTGGCAATATGAGACCGACCCATATCTCACATATCTGTACCTTGCACAAAGATATGGGAACCCTCTAAACCATTTATTTTCCAACCCTGAACGATAATATCTGCGAAAGAAAAAGTCAGCGTCACCATTTTGTGAAGATAACTTTGAGAACTTACATCATTTTTGCCAACAGACACTATCTGATCCTCAGCAACCCGAATTCCTCCAGCTCCCTCGATATAAGCAATAGGCGCATCGCCCATGATCTTCCTGGCAACGTCCGCCACCGTCGTGTTCTTTTTAACCAAAACACAGTCTCTGAATACGGCCTTGGAGTCGTTTGCGCCTGATGCAAACGTCGTTGTATTCCGCACTGGGAACACAGGCACCAGTCCTAGTATCTCAGCCGCCTTGGATAGCACCTGGTTCACTCCCGTCGATCCAAACCTGTAGAGCACCATATCCTTGAGGTTCTCTATCCTATTACGGTTCTTCTCATCCAGCTCTTTCAGTCCTCCGCCGTCCGGGTCGCCATCTGCTATCAAGTCTTCTCTCGTGTCAACAAACTCGCTACCTTCTGTATATTTGATGTAACCCTGTTTCGCTAGCTTTCGCAGGAAGATTTCGGATACAGCAGAACACAATACGATGGTATTTGGGTCCTGTTGTTTAGCGATTTTGGCAATATTCTTGTCAGCGTCCGGGTGGTCGATCTTGTTGAGCGCAATCACTGTTGGAAACTTTTCGTCGGTGAAGGCGTTGACTACTTTGTCAATGGTCTCATCTACGTAGCGCGAAGTCAGTCAGTCGCCGTCCCGTTCGAGAGATGCTGAAAAAGAGAACAGCATACCACTCCATTCCTCTAACGGCTCCTTCAACCCCAGTTTATCTAAGGTCCTCGCCACTACGTTCGCCGTACTTCCGTAACCACTGAATTGTCCTTGTAGGGTTTCGACGGCGGTTGCCTTGACGGCGATGTGCCTCCTTTTTATGCTCCCCCACTTCTCCATTAGGTTTCCTCTTATCCACGCAACGATTTCACTTCGCAGCCATGCGATGTCCACCGAGGGATCATACCCTCTCGTATTCTTGCCTTCTGCGTCTGTGGTTCCGGATACGTCGACGACGTGGATCAGGGCGTCGGCATGTCTGAGATCGTCAAGGAACTTGTTGCCCAGTCCTTTCCCTTGGTGTGCCCCTGGGACGAGCCCAGCCACGTCGAGAAGTTCGATGGGCACGGAGCGCCGTCCGTTTACGCAGCTTCCGTAGTTGGGTTTGCATTTCTCCGTAAGGCCGAAGCGGATGCAGGCGCAGTCAATCTGGAGGTAGCCTATGGCTCGTTGGGGGTCGATGGTTGTGAATCTTTTAAGCAGGGATGAGGATTAATTGTCCCAGGAGCGTTAAGAGGTGCAATAATGGGGCGGGGAGGTGGGGGAAGACGTACGGGAAGTTGCCTGTGCAGGTGAAGCTGTATCAGTCGAATACCCTTGCCGCGCGCATTCTGAAAAGAAAAGGGGAGAGTCGTTTAGCTACCCACCGACTTTGGAGGATGCATCTGTAAGTGAATTGAGAGTACTGGATTTGCCGGCGCTAGGCTTGCCGACGAGGCCGATTAGAGGGTCGCGCGGCATCGCGGATGGGCGAGAATAGGTATGACACTGTAGGGTAAGGTTCTATCGATGTTGTAATAGCGATGGGTCAAAGTATGGGCGGGGAGCCGTTGTCGAGTTTGCGACAATCGAGACAAGTTCCGCGGGGTGTTTGTGGTTGGTCTGTTCTTCAAAAATATCTGCCCCGCCTAGATAACGATAACGATTGAGCCGGGGGGGGGGGTTGCTATTATTATGACGAAGGCTCTGCGAACCACTGTTCTCCAGCTTGAGCTTTTGAGGCTGCCATAATATATGGCGTGAGATGCCAATATACCTTTCATCTGATCAGAGCCTCATTCTTCTCTAGCGAAGGGCTATTCCAGCCTCAACAAAAAGATACCAATTGACCCTAACCTTCTTAGTCCAGGAGCTCCTGCCTGGACCAGCATCGTTGTGTGACTAATTACGGTTCGCAACTTGCATGTCCAACGCGATCGATTCCAGCTTTGGCAGGGCGGAAAGAAAAATTGTAAAGTCTAACTTTTGAGGATTAGAGAGCCCACATCGATTGTCCCAGCACATCTGACTTTTACCTTCTCACTGCCGCAACCCACCATGGCGCTACCTATCGAGGATCTGCCAACCTGGGCTCGCTTTAACGATGTCTCATTCACAAATGTCGAAGTCACAAAATCCCAAGGCAGAGGCTACGGGGTCTTCGCTCAAAAGGAAATGACCGCTGCCGAGGGAACCCTTGATACGCCTGTCCTCTTGACGGTCCCCAGCGGCCTAGCTCTCAACACCACAGCCATAGATGAGTATACGAAGGAGGATAAAAACTTCAGGCAGCTGCTTGATGCTCTTGGACAACACCGCGTAATGCCCACCCTAAAAGTTAAACTCAATCAGGCAACACAACTGACTGTGCTGTAGTCCACACGGACGGACATATTGCTCTTCCTTCTTATTCAAACGGCTCGAGCTTCCAGCAAAAGCCACTCCGCTGTAGGCGTCTCGAACCCCTGGACTGAGTATTTGCGCTTTCTCCCTGAGATTTTACTGGTTCCCACTGAGTGGACAGAGGACGAGAGACTTTTGCTTCGCGGCACCTCTCTGGAGGCCGCAGTCAATGCCAAAATCTCATCTCTAGACGCCGAATTCGAGGCGATACGGGAAGCCTCCTCTGATATATTTTGCTGGCATCAACTGCTCTGGGAACATCGCACCGTTTCATTCCAGGACTGGATTCGGCTCGATGCTCTGTACAGGTCTCGCTGTTTAGAGCTACCCAGATCCGGCGAATCCATGGTATGTGTTTCATCCTCGACTTTTCCCAACGACTCGCCGTCTTTGCTTCAGTCGGTGATGTGCATTGTCAACTAAATGACCGATAGGTTCCTTGTATTGACATGATCAATCACTCGGCCACACCCTCTGCGTATTACGATGAGAACTCAAAGGACGAGGTGGTCCTGCTGCTGCGGCCTGGGCAGAGCATTTCTGGTGGGCAGGAAGTGACGATAAGTTATGGTGACAGCAAGTCGGCCGCAGAGATGCTCTTCAGCTACGGATTCATTGATCCGGACTCAACAGTTGACAGCCTTGTCCTACCGTTGGTGCCGTTTCCGGATGACCCATTAGCCAAGGCCAAGCTTGTCGCCTTTGGGGAGGCGCCTAAAATCCATGTGGCCAGGGATAACGGGATCATCCGATGGGACAGCCGATTTGCGTATCTAATGTGCGTCAACGAAGAAGATGGGTTGGGGTTTCGTGTCCTGCAGGATACAGATGGGGGCCGGCAGCTGCGGGTGTTCTGGCGGGACGACGATGTCACAGATCGTATGACAAGCTTTACGCAACTGGTTAAGACTCATCCACTCGCTGAAGTCATGCAGTTGCGCGTTGTAACGGTGGTTCTCGAGTGCGTACAAGAACACCTTGACCGGCTAGAGTCTTGTCAACCTCCCGACCCAACATTGTCCTCAATCAAAGATGATTGTTTCAAAAACGGGGTTCTGCTTCGACAAATCGAAACGAGACTTATGAAAGACGCTATTGACGCATTGGAAAAAGAGGTGTGTATAAAATCGACGTCCCAACCTGGAAGTATTGTTTAAAAGCCTCGGTATCTTGCCCTCTCAAGTACAGTACAATGATTGAGGCCCACTGCTGTGGTTTGTAGGTCGAACCAATCAAATCCCAGACTAACAACTTTCACGCAGAGAGACTCGCTAATGGAAGCCGAAAACGTGGTTGCTTATTTCGGACCGATGGAGACTGCCGAATTGGATCTAGTTGACGAGGAGGCGTCCAATGAAGTCGATGATTTCAGCTGAGGGCCGCGGGTCGCACAACATCCTTTGTGCAACATGTGCCTGGGTTATCGTCTGTATGCCAAGGGTCCCCAATTCTTCCAAAATCCTCTCAGGATTTTACTAAACACTCCCAAACACCACCCCAGAATGGTGAAGATTTCCTGGACTTGGTGCGGGTATTTTTGGAGCTTCTAATGTATGGCAGGCCTTGTAAACGTGGACAGCGAGCCCAAGGAACAATGCCATCACGAACTCCGTTTCTCAAGCTTGAGGTTGATCATTTGATAAAAAGAAAAGGAAGTATCCCAAATCAACCATTTCAAGGCAAGCGCAAACACTATAACACATTCTTAGTATCAGGCAGCAGTGACTTCAAGAGAAGAGCCACCGACAACCTCAGCAACACGTCCCTGATCAAGGCTGTGGCCTTGTGGTTAGACCCTAAGACAGTACCTCCGAGAAGTAGTTCCGCAGATACGACACTGACAACAATCACAAACAAAGTTTTATACCCTTTGTTTGAGTTTCTGTCAATGGTTTGTTCCTGATCTCAAACTAGCAAGAATAATCTCAAAAATGACAAGGGTTGTATTTTGCCGGAAGTCGATCTTGAGCGGGAAGCCCACAATCCCCAGATTGCGGGGAAATTTTGGGGCCGCCCATGATGAGGCAAACGGACATGTAACGGTTCTTATACGGTGCTAGTGCGGGGATGACGTTTATTTTCACCTTGAAAGGAATAGTTGTCCAGCAAAGCCCATCATCACCCTGCAATATTTGCACGTTTAATGTTGGGATAACGAGGCCTCGACATTTGGAGGATATATCGCCGTGTTGCTATTAACTATTTTGACTGAAACACGGCCCGGCGCTTTGTTCCACGAGCGTTCGCCGACGCCATCAAAAGATGTTTGATGGTACACACGGCTGGCCAGCAATGGCCTGAGATAATGCGGTTTTTGGTGGAGGTGACGAGTGTTTACGGTTAGGGCTAGATCGTCGTCAGATGCTACGTTCCTTCGATAAAAAACCTTCGCCAAAGAGTCACAAGATTTTCACCGTATCAGCTCTCACAGGCTGGTCTTGAAGGCAGAAGGATCTTGAGTCTATCTAATCATATACAAAATAAGTCATATGTTTGCTGAAAGTTTCATGCTGGCCGTGCATGGCTATATACCAATCGTGGAGTATTTGAGACAAGACGGCTGGAATCACTCCAGATGGCGATTCTCAGATACTGACCAACCATCACTGTTTGCCAGCTCATTCGGCTCTTGCCACAAACTTCGCAGTGAGCACGACAAGAGCATTTAGTTGTATACAAAGTGACAACAACAAACTGGAAACGTTGGTGAAGTCTAGACCAGATGCTTGGTCTCCACTTCACTTCACTTCATTTTCAGTTGCAGTCGCGATGATCGCCAACGATCCACAATAACGGAACCTGGTCTCAACCCTTTGGAGAGTCGAAAAGCCTGAGAGAGTCTTTGGTGAACGTTTACCACAGGAAAAACCACCACCTCGATCAACCCAGCATGGCGCTTGCATACGCAGCCCGTTTTCAAGTGGCACTGTCCTCGTGATCCAAGTCTTTGGAAGCCTGACCTCTCGGCTGACGATAAGCGTACCAGAAACCGAAAGAATGATGCCATTATTTTTGAGTCTTGCTTCTCAGCCCTGGTTTGCGGGCGAGTGGCGCCATTCTAGAAGGAGTAATGGTAGACTGCTGAAAATGGAGGGTTCGGACTCGACATGATTCGCTCCAGCAGCTGCGGTCGTCAGTGGTGGAAGTTCAGTGTGTCACCTCAATGGCCAAAGCAAACAGGGGGAACACCCCCCCAGAACCTGAGCTATACATGCACTAAAATAGCTTGGGTATACAACCCTGCTAAAACGGAGCCACACCCACGTCCCCGCCCTTGCAGACCCCAGATTCCCATCCTCACCGTTTGTTGGAGAAGACAGAGGGGCTAGCAAATGGTTGGGCAAGGTCTGGCGGGGGAATCGGCCAATTACAGGCTGCTTGTGCTGACCGACCGTTCCAGTTTTTCTCCGCAGAATCGCTGTCTCCGTGTGGGCCGGTGGAGAGGATGAATGCGTGCCTGGCTGCAGCAATCGACGCTTGGCTGGCCACTCCATCTTTCCCTTTTTTTCCCTCAAGTCCCGGACACACCTTATATACCATCCCATCCCCAACCGTTTCCTCACAAAACCCACCGGCTCCGCCTGACACATCCCCCCAATCCCATACTCGTTGTTTGCCAAAGGAGAACATCGTGTTCTAGATTTTCCAACTTGGCATTCACTAGCATTCAAGCACACACGTATTAACACCTTACGAACGCGTTCCATGGTAGACATCTCACTCGCGATAAGCCACGGTGTATATGATTACCGGTGAGGGCTGGTGCTGCGACTCCCCGCCGTCCGATATCCGATTCATCCGCGCACATTCATACCTCTCGACTCGGCCAAGATGCCAGGAATTCTGCCAATGAAAGTCATCAAGGTGGGCTCCAGCTCCCAGAGCCGGGTTGCCCAGGCCTGTGACAGGTGCCGCAGCAAGAAGATACGCTGCGATGGCATCAGGCCTTGCTGCTCCCAGTGCGCCAATGTTGGGTTCGAGTGCCGTACTAGTGATAAGCTCAGCCGGCGCGCCTTTCCAAGGGGTTATACCGAATCGCTAGAGGAACGTGTTCGCGTGCTGGAGCAAGAGAACAGGGAGCTAAAGGATCTGTTGGACGAGAAGGACGAGAAAATCGATATGCTTTCGAGAATGCACAACAACCGCCGCTCTCCGACGGTACCGCCTCACAGATCATCACCAACACCAAGCCCAAGGACCGACTCTAGCCAGGCCCCCAAGGAGGACACGTTTCGCGTACAGGCGTCACCACTCCTGCTTGGCGTTGAGAATTCGGATTCTTATTTCATGGGGGCATCCAGCGGTCGGGCATTCATCGGTTTGTCACGCCTTTATCTCACCACCGCGCTACCCACTGACTAATATTGCCTGACTTATAGAACTGTTCAAACGCAAGATTCAGGAGAACGGCAAGTCGTGCACTGATTTCAACCCAGAGGCATTCCTGCACATGCAAGGATGCTACCCACTCACCCCCAAGCAGCCGTCTCAAAACATGAGGGTCCCACCAAGGTTATTCTCTGATAGATGCGTCAATGTCTACTTTCAGGAATGGGCGCCCCTATTTCCGGTTCTTCACAAGCCCACCTTCCTTCGTCTGTACGAGGAGTTTGTGGCCGATCCTGAGAAGATGAAGAATAACTATAAACTATCTCAGCTTTACCTGGTCTTCAGCATTGCCGCATTATCAGGCGAGCAGCCGGACCAGCAGCAGGTCGCCGCATGCGAGCAACAGTGGCAAAGGTCTTTGGAGGCAATCCTGATGGATAACACGATGGTCACACTGCAGTGCCTACTTCTCGCACTCGTGTATTGCACCATCAGGGCCGATTACAAGCGGCTACAACACTACAAGGGCATTGCCGTGGGGTTGTCCCACCGGCTCGGGCTGCACCAGAGCCAAAAACGATTCTCGTTCGGCGTCTTGACGATTGAGACCAGGAAGAAGGTCTTCTGGTCCCTTTATCTCCTGGATTGGTATGTGGCGACGCCCATGACACTTTGAAAACTAATAAACTGACTGCGATAGCTTCTCTGCTGCAATGCTCGGTCTCCCTAAGCTGCTCAAAGAAGAGGATGCGCACTGCGAGTACCCATCCGACACGGACGACGAGTACGTTACGGAGAAGGGCTTTCAACCGAGCCTCCCGGGAGAATCAACGCGGCTTTCCAATGCCCTGGCCCTGTTCAGAGGAGCCCGGATTCTCGGGAAGGTGCTTGAGAAAATATATCCATCTGCCACATCTTACGAGCTCTCACTCCAGCAAATGTCAGCACTTGGGACTGAGTTGGATGAGTGGTATGAGCAGCTCCCGCCTCACCTCAAACTTACTTTCAAGCAAGACAAACCCTCGACGGATGTCACTGGAAGCAGGTCTCCCATCCTAGTAAGCGGAAACCCCTCCCACACCCCCACCCCCCCCCCCTTTTCCGACACCGGGCCACCCAAATGCTAACATTCCTCCCAGGCTCTCGCATACTATTACACCCGAACCCTAATATTCCGCCCCGCAGTGACATCTTCGCTTGGGCCGAAAGCGGCTCCGGCACTGATAACGGTCAGAGAAGCTAGCAAGCACATCATCCAGATCGTCCAGCTGCTCGAAGAACGAAGCATGTCGTTTGCTTTTTGCTTGAACAAGTCGGATCTCCTTATTCTCTGCGGCATGGCTCTCCTTTATCAGTCGGTTGACCTCAAGCAAGATAGCAAAGTGCTCAAGGACAACGAGAAGTTGGTCAATGCCGTGATCAAGGTTGTGGATAAGGCTAGGGCACCTGGATCCTACGACTTCAGAAGGGTCGCAGGGATGCTCATCGCAGTGGATGAGCCGTCCCCGCAATCACTCCCAACTCCGCCCAGAAAACATTCGGACGCATGCATTGCTCCGCCTCAACACCGAACTTCCCCCGGAGTTGCGACCAAAGGACGGGCAGCAATCGCCCGACACCCGAACGGTAGCATCAGCGAGACTGACCTTTTGCTCCAGCAAGAGAAGCTGCGAAGAATGACTATTCCTGGACACCACCCGCAACCCCAGCACCCTTCGCGCTCGTCATTTGATGGCTCGAGGCCGAACCTTTCGCTCTCACAACGCGACCATAGCTCATCGCTCACCCATGCTCAGGCAGCCCAGGCAGCCCAGGCAGCCCTAATCGCGAGAGCATCATCTACACGTTCACAGCCTGCTTCTCCTGTTCAAATGCGGCAGAACGCGCAACAGCAGCAATTCTACACGCAGAAGGGCATGTCGTCAGCAGATTGGGAAGCCCTGATCGGATCACTTGAAGGAGGGCCGGGCCAGATTAATGTCTATGATGCAATATATGGTGGCCCAGGGTTGGATAGCATTGGGTCAGTTACGTCGGCAGCTTCGAACACTTCAGAAGCGGCAGCATCAGCCTTGACGCCTACCACCAGTGCTACGGGTTGGTCACCACCGGCTGCTGGTCCCGGTTCAGAGGTGAACTGGGATCTGTCAGGGTTCAATTTGGGGGATTTTGGAGCAGGGGCTCAGGCAGGGCAGCATTCGTCAACAGCCGGGACTGCGCACAGCGTGCTGAGTTTTGGGAGCGCAGAGGATGGATTGAGCGATGACTTGACGGGTCCAACGGATTTGTTGGGATTCCCGACCACTAGGTTGGATGGAATGCCGGTGGGGATTGGGAATAACGGACATCATCATGGGTATCACGGTGTTTTGGATGGATTGACTTCTTTTCTGTGAAGGGTGGGGTTTTTTTTTTTTTTTTTTTTTTTTTTTTTTTTTTTTTTTAAAAATTTTAAAATTTTTTTTTAATTAAAATTTTTACAAATTTTTTAATTGGAAGAAAAGTAATAAGCTTTAAGTAAAAGTTTCAGCCTCAAAAAACACCACAAAACACAAACG